>JAQFZG010003083.1:0-14494 GCA_034695465.1 Entomobrya nicoleti | reverse complement strand
ATAGACAGTATTATTTGCATTCCCTGTAGGGTAAGCATAACTTTGTCCTGCAGGGATTCAATACGGTGCAAAGGGTGCGCGTTTGGTTTATAAGAAAACCATCAAAAACCACCTCAGGGTCCAGAGTTCAACCTCGTAGGGATGTGAGGGCTCCCTTAATAAATGTGGCGAAAACTTTGGAATCGACGTATGTATATCGACGGGATAGACGGTGGGCTAGGAGATTTTGGAGGTCTTGTGATCGATTAAGAATCAAGTTTGGGGATAGTAATTTTCTCGAAGAGCTTACACCTTTGCGATGTTATGATTTTGTATTGGATTTAACCATACAAGTTTTGCTTTTGTCTGGAAGTAAATAAATAACTTTAGAAACATAAGGTCTTCAAACATGGTTCCTTCTTTGATTCTGGTTGCGAGACAGAACAGTTCTTATTTTCATCATTACATTTGGCTAGTCATCACCTTGACGTATGCTAATATGCGCTGTATGAAATTGTCTTAGGACAAGCAAGCTTGTATAAATCCAAATTAAGGCACGAGCAAATAAAATTATATTACCTTATTTCAGATTCTCAGATTTCAGATTATCAGAATCATTGTATCGATTCATATGTTAAAATTTATTCAATTTAATCTTATGTAATAAACTATTTTAACTAATCTATATGTGTAAAGTTTAAATGTGGTGTATAAGCCATTTTACTTTCCATATTGTAAATTAAGGCACAATAAAATGTTCATTGCTTCATATTCATATATTAAGTTGTAGTGCCAAGTTAGGTACATCAAGTAGCAAGGTACAAAATAAAACCAATCCTTCTTAATGTGCTTAAAGTTTCCCGTGTTGCCATATTTTAAACACGGGACTGCCTGGGGCAAATTTATTTTTGATTAACCTTTCTGTTTAGATTTAAACTTGAAATCCTCTTATATATCCAAATTAAAAGTATAAGTAAAATAAAATCTATAGTGATGCCATTTCAGGCAAAGCTTTTCAACTTTAGGAAGACCTCCAAATTTATTTTACAAATATTTAAATGTCATGTTAAATTTATTATTCATGAAGCACATTTTGAAATTCAGATTTATTCTGGGAAAGTTACTTGTAAGTCAAACATTATTTGATAGTTACCTACTTTGAAATGGTTCTACAAGGATTTTTCTACCTGAAATAGTTATATTGTTGGATAAAACGAGAAAAAATCCAAAAAAGAAGAATTTAAATGTTCATAAAAATATACCATAACTGGTTTTCAGCAGTATCTACCTCAAAATTTGATTTAGAATTACGATTACGACACGTATGATCAATCAATACGACCTAATTGTCCTAAATTTGACTTTAAGCAAATTGTCAGGTCATTCCTATCTTTACACTCGAACTCGCTGGACAAGATTTTGAATTTTGGGCAAATATATCTGATTCAACATTACACAAGTCCACTTAGAAATTTAACATTTCCAAAGAAAAAATTAAATCGTTACAACTCAAATCCTAAAAGAAAGATTCTTAAAACATTAAAAAAGTCAATAAAATCTTTGAAAAATGATTTCCAGAATTCGTAAGCTCGCATTTCGAATACAAAGACTTACTTACAGCTACATGCCTGCACACCCAGTTAGTCTGGACACAAGACATCAAAAATTCGAATACACTACTTCAAAATTTTCCTGGATCATGTTCATTATAAGCTTGATCTTAAATGGTATAATTTCATTGTGTGCTGCGTACGTCTTATTTACCCATTTTTTTATTAGGCCAAGAGAAAACTATAACTTTGGGATAATTGCATTGCACATAATTTGTGTATTTGTCACAGCCATCCCAATCGTCATATTTGCAATAAATTTCAGGCATCCGGAAACATTGCATGGTGGAAATGCACTCATGAGATTATCAGGGAGTTTGATACGATGTAAGAAAAATATTCAAAGCAACTACTAATAAAACATAGTATATTTAAATATCCACAAATTTTTAAAACAATTTTCCTTATTCGATTTTTAGCAAATCTCAACTCCAAAAAAACGTATTCTCCTACGGAAATTGCACTACTTGGAATAGCAACCTTATTTTGGCCCTTCCCATTCGTAATTTTTTTCAGTTCGCTATATTTCTGTTTTGACCCATTTTACTTTCTACTTGGTGATCTAATTGGGGACCCAAATTTCAAAAATGTCTCAACTTTTGGAAATTTGATTTGTATTGTCATTCGTGTTATCTCTTTATTGTGTGCATTTGAATGCGGTCGAACAATATCATTAGCAGGAATGCTTTTGCTACAAGTACTGGATGAACTACAGCTACATTTCAAAAGTATTTATAATTCTAATATTTCAGATATAAGTAGTCTTGTTGAATCTCTCTCTTATTTCAGACGACTCGGTATAGCTTGTTTAAACTTGAAGTCGGCTATAGAGGAGGGCATGACACTCTCTGTGACTGCTGTGTTTTGGAGTATTGTAATATGCTTATACATTGTTATTAAAGCGTACCATGTACTACCAATTCCAATGTATGTAATGCTTTGTATTTGTATGGCAGTTATTATTTCGTCTTCAATTATTGGACTGACAGTATTGTCGCAGTTTTGTGAACGATCAGACTTTCTGACATTACGACTAAAGGTGGAAACCAGAGTTATTTATGCAAAGTGTGCAACGATTTTACTGAGAAGGAAGTTACTCATTTTGAAAAAGGTTACAATGGCTTTTAAACCAATACAAATATGTTACTATCCATTTATATCTATAGATAAGCAATTTTGTAAAGATGTAGCAAAAAATCTTGTTGAACGTATATTTGATAGCCTTGTAATAGGATAAGAAATGGTTGCTTTTGTATACATAAATTGTATACGGTAGCTTATAATCGAAAAAAATCTTAAAATAATAATAGGAAATACTAAATAATGTTAGATTACTACAATTTACGTGAACAATGTTTGTGAATTAACGATATCTACTTTTATTAGAAGCATTATTATTTTTATTTATTTATAATACATCTAATAATTTTTAATCATCACAAAAAATATTTGTAAATATTAACAATTAAACCATAAGTGCAGTATACATAAAAAAATTAGATGAACAAATTATCCCATGTTATTATTTTTATACAGTGAATTTATTCGTTACTTTACTGTACGCAGTATTACCAATCTGTCGTCAGGTTAGGATAATTTGTTCAATTAAATTTGTTACGATGTTACTTATATGGTAAGTAAAATAAATTACATTCGTTCATAATACTTTGTGAAGTATGCTTCTTCGCTACATACTAATACACGTGGCAGTAAGTCCAATCTTTCATTATTGATCGCTTTATATAAGTGTGTTTATGGATATTACTTGGTAGACCTAACATTAGCCTTAACTAGATAGATGTACAAAAACTTAGTTTAGTTTTTCAGTGTTAGCTAATGTTACAGTTGACGTCAATTTGCGTCGTCGAAGTCTTACGTCTGACCTATTTGATCACAATTCTGATTTCACACATATTAAAACTGTCCATAATCCAAAATAAAATTGTTCAATTAACATCCCTCGTGTAAAAAACTTGGAGTTGGGCAAAATAAGCCTTTTATATAAACTATTATTCCCTTCGGCTTGTGTTTCTGTCACCGCCATATAAGTATTTAAATATTTGCTGGATATAAATTAACAAAATCTCTGATTTACATCTTAATTTCTGTCCAGTTCCAAGTTTTTAGTGTATATATCTGCTAAATAATTTTAATTGGATACAGCAAATACTAAATAATTAATGAACTACTAATTTGAAATTTTGTAATCTACCAATTTGGAGGATTGTCGTGCTATAACTTCACAAATTTAGACAAATTTGTGAAAAAAACAACATACGTCTCAGGATTTTTAGAGTTGGATTTTGGTGACCCAGATATTCGCTGAAAACCTTTCTTGGATGAAGAATGGATATATCTGTTGTGTCCTAAGAGAGTCATTGTAATTTACAGAAGAAAAAACGTAAATTTTGGGTTACAAGTATTTGTAAATTTACTAAAGCCGAACAAAAGTGCTTCAATTAGACTAACTTATTTTAAATTGGGCATTAGTGTTTCACTTTTACGAACAATTAGCAAATAGGATCTGGCAATTATATAAAAAACAAGATATTTAAAAAACCGATTCGTCAAAATGGATCTCCTTAAATATCTTGACACAAAAAACTTTTTACAATATCAATGCAGCAAATTGGTATCTTTAACTGTGTTCCAGTAAAACTAACTGAAGTATCCCTCAATCCAAATAAAAATTATGGACAAGTGGAAACTCTTAATTCCTCTGAGCTACGAAAACTTAAAATTAAATGTCATATACACTCATTTGCCACTTGTTTGCAACTTATACAATGTATTGCCTTAAACACTGGAAAAAATAGTTCGAGTTTTGACAACTGTCTTGCATGGTTTACTTTTGTAGAGTTCTTGCTAACAACATGCTACTTACAAATTTGCTGTAGTAAAGAGTCCATGTGGAAAGTTCAACTATGCAACTTGCAAAAACTGAAGGAAAGATTCGACAGTAGTAATTCGTTTACAAGTCTATCATTAATGAACGCCCTTAATCTGCTAACGATCCCAATGTTGTTGATTATCGATGCGAGATTCCCCTTATTTTACGTCATAGGGTTTCACTGGACAAACTCTTGTAAGCCCTCATTATTGTTGTATTACACACTTGACGAGTGTAGTACAAATTTTCAAAACATATGTATTTTGAATGGCTTTCTTAAAAATTTGTTTTGGCTAGTGATCAAAATAATTACTATCATTGGAAATATTTGGGTGTGGTATTTTGGTTTACACGCTACTGCGTTTGTGTTCATAGCTTGTCACATAATTAGTCCTGTAATAACTTGTGAATGTCTTCAAGTTTATCAAAAGCGACTTCAACTCTCATCATCGAATATTTATAGTGACACTGTTGCCTACAGACAGTTTCAGGTTTCCAATTCCATAAACAACTACCTTCAGCAAACTTGTTTGGGTATAATTATAGTTGCACTAATAATTTGTGTTTCTATGGCTTTTGGCCTGTTGGTTGCATCGTCTCGCGGAGCCATAAACGAAACAAACTTTTGGCTATCTGCAGCGTTTTTAGTTTTGACGGTTGATGGTTCAATTTGCATTTTAGTTGTATTGGGAGGATTAGTACAGGTTAATGCTGACTCAGTCAATTTAATAAAATCTGCGAAAACTTTGGAGTCTACGTATGTAACTCGACTGGATAGACGGTGGTCAAGAAGATTTTGGAGGTCTTGTGATCGATTACGAATCAAGTTCGGGGATAGTAATTTTCTGGAAGCGCTTACACCATTGCGATGTTATGATTGTGTTTTGAATTTAACCCTACAAGTTTTGATTTTGTCTGGAAGTAAATAAACTTCTAAGTTGAAAAACTGTAAAAATAAAACATACGTTTTAAATATTGTTGACAATAAAGTATAATTAACCTGTATTAGGCATACGTTTTATTATTATCTTTGGGCTTTTCAATACTTCTAAGCAAATAAGTCAATCTTTGAGTAGTTTTGTAATAAGTGAGAAGAGTTCTGATTATATCTTAAGCTATACGCGTTGTTATTACGTCTATATGTTTTTAAGCACGAAAACAAGTTTTATAAAGTTGTAGCTTCCTATTTGCAACTTATTTTTCCCAATTCTTGGTTTTGTTTGATTATGGTATATTCCGAGTATACAACAACAGATAAACGGACATTTTTTTGACAAAAAAAAACATCTTATCCGCCTTTCGTATGTTAAGCTAGATTTCCATAAGAAAAGGGAACATGTTTGTAGCTTTTCCTGTAAGCCTTTTGAAAACAGAAATATTGTCCATGTTCAACAATCTAAGATGGTATTAAAATAACTACGTTTAAAAATACGATTTAAAGTAAACTGATTAAAATTGTTTGACTCATAAGGTTGAATTTTGAGGCATGTTTTAAATAAATTCAAAATGTACTTAAGTATTTTACCATGTATCTAATACACTTTACTCATAATAAAATTTACTTCGATGAAGTTTAATGTTAAAAATAATATTAGTTTAATATTAACTAATGTAAATTGTGTTTTTTGAAATGTCAAAATATTCATATTTATGAACGAATATATTCACAAATAAAGCTGAAACTGATAACCTATAGAAAAGTCTAATACTGCGTAAAAATGCATGCCAAATAAATAATTATATATTTGAAACTATCAAAGTCAATATGATGCTAGTAAATAGAGAATATTATTTAGATCTGACTAAAAAAAATAATTCTTTGAATTTAGTTTCTGGTCAATTTTTCGCACGTTTTTTCTGGTCGGTTATTTTGGAAGGTTTGCTAATCGTAATATTTTTTTTAAACATGTATTTGCTTGGAAAGCTAGATGCTTCAATTCTTAAATGTTCCAATAAAACGAAACTCATAGCAACATCACGAATATGAAATCCTTACATATTGCGTTTAAATTACTATATCAATGAAATGAAGATTTTGGATACTAAGCAAGTGCGTTACCACAAGTTTTATAACGTTCTTGACCCAGTACCCAAAATTGTTAACGCTTGGACGTGTATTGAAAATCTGGAAGTCCAAATTTTGATTGGTTTGAAATTTCTATTATGTTTTTGGTTTTTCGTGATTTAAAATCGTGAAATTTCGAAATTGGAGGTTTAATAGATCAACGAAAGTATAGTCTTATCTTAGACGTATTTTGTGATTATACTTTCAATTTTGAAATCACACTTGGGTAAGTTTACACCAAATTTTAAATATACGCTTTTGGCGCCAAAGTTCTTTTGTTCTTCAAAAATTCCAAAAGGCAAATTCGAATTTCTGATTTCACACCACCGAGTCAAATTTCAAGCTTCTGAGTCAAAAATTGTGACCTACAGAGCTCACAAACCACGTTTTTGAAACTTCTGCCATTCTTGAAGTAAGGGTCAAGCAAGAGTTTTTTTGCATATTAACCATTCTTATGGAGTTACCCATGTCGATATAAGAGTTTGGTGCCACAGGTCAAACCTATGGAAAACCATAACTATCACCCGCATTCTATTCCGTGTTTTGGTACATTGGGTTGTATATTGTGGTATCTCTGTAATAGTTTGGTTGGGTGAAATTAATTGCATTATGGGTAATTGTCAAAAATGGCATTGTGCAACCAGGCCTTTAACTAGTAAAGTTTAAAAAATTGTCAAAATTAGGTAACAATTTATAATTAGAAATTTTGTGGGATTGTCATCAAAAAATATATTTAGAGTAAATTACCCATTCCTAATTAATGATGATATACTTTTGCATGATTAACTTCCAGTTAATTAGATTTAGTTTTTTATCTTTCTGAAATATCCTCAAATTATCATCAAAAGTTTGTTCATAATATAAATAAGTGAATTTTATAACAGGCAAACGTCAAACAAGAAACTTTTTTTAGTATAAAAATAAACTTTATGTCTACCAGGCTAAAATAGGAATTTAAATTAAATTTTTAAATTTATTGTAAAAAGTGGCATACAAGATAAGCATTATTCTTAATATGCACATGCATAATAATACACATGTGTGCACAAGACTTTACATTAGTATGTGTTTTTGCGCATATTCGACTCATGAAAAATAGCCTTTACTCAATACTGACAATGTTTTATAATAAAAACCTAACATCCCCGCCATGTCCAATTTATTATTTAGAGTTTTTTCCAAATATGTTATAATATAATCCTAAAAAAATCAATTATTATTTTTACACAACCAAGTAAAACATTTTTAACTTATGTTTCCTTTATACGAACTTAACATTAACATTCCTGCTTAACATTAGGTAGACGGAATTTAACATTAAAAGTAAAATACATATTGTAAAGTTTGCAATATTTACTGTACTGGTTCCGGGTAGTATGTACCTTAAATTTGAAATAAAGCTATAATTATAGCACAGCTCAAGCCAAAAGAGCTCGTTGCCCTGAATTTGGCTTACATGATTTTCCAGGTTGCGTTGGTTCATTTATTGTGGTTGTGCGAACTAGACTATATTCCAAACTTAATCACACATTTGTGGCATTAAAGACTATCATACTATAAATATAAACCTAACGTTTCCGAAGAAAACTTAAAGCAATTCTAAAAAAGTATAGCACAAGTCATCTCACAAATTTGTAACCATGATCTCAAAACATCGCGTGGTAGCATTTCGCATTCAGAGAAGTACATACTTTTACTTGCCAGCTCCTCCCGTTAGCTTGGATCCAAATTACCGAAAATTTAAATACAGCACATCGAAAATGTCTTGGCACATGTTTATTCTTAACTTAGCCTTAAGTGCTTTGATTGTATTGGGTGCAGTGCACGACTTAATTACACATTTTCTGATTCACCCACGAGAAAATTATAACTTTGGGATAGTCGCATTGCACATACTTTGTGTGTTTGCAGTATCAACGCCAATTGCCATATTTGCAATAAACTACAGACATCCGGAAACTTTGGAAGGTGTTAATGCACTCAACAAATCTGAAGACAACTTGAGAAAAAGTAAGAAAAAGAATCAATAATTACTAAATAATTACATGTATGTATATTATATATTTGTATATTTTAGCAAACTTCAACTCTAATGAAACCTACGGACCTACTGAAATAGCACTACTTGGAATAGCCACTATAATTTGGCCCTTTCCCTTAGTAGTTTATTTCAGTTCGCTTTATTTCTGTTTTGACCCATACTACTTCATACTTGGAGATCTAATTGGGGACCCCAACTTCGAGTATATTTCAACTTATGGATATTTGGTATGTTTTGTCATTCGTGCCGTCCTTGTAACGTGTGCATTCGAATGTGCAAGAACAATTAGTCTGGCTGGCATGCTTTTGCTGCATTTAATAGATATACTGCAACGTCACTTCAAAAATATTTACAATAGTAAAATTTCAGGTATAAGTAGTCTGGTTGACGGCCTCTCTAACTTTACACGACTTCGTATTAACTGCACTAGTTTAAAATCAGCAATGGAGGAAGGCATAACAGTTGCACTTACTACATTATTTTGGGGCATTGTTATCGGTATTTATATAATCATTAAAGCTTACAATATAATGCCTATTTCAATGTATATAATGTGCTGTGGTACTATGGGAGTTGTGATATTTTCCATAACTATCGCATTAACAATAATGTCACAGTTTTGTCAGCGATCAGAATTTCTCACATTACGACTCAAGTCAGAAACTAAACTCATTTACTCAAAATGTACAACTATTTTACTCAGAAGGAAGTTACTAGTTTTGAAAAAGACTTCGACGGCGTTCAAAACTATTCAGATTTGTTACTACCCATTTATAGTCATTGACAAACAATTTTGTAATGATATGGCAAAAAATATTGTTGACCGGGTATTTGATTGTCTTATTTTAGTTTAAAAGGAATTACTTGTAAAAAACGTAAAATGATCTGTTAAAAAACTTTATTCGATTTTACATAAGTTTATAAATACTTAAATGACAAAAAGTCAGGATTAAAAATTCTTATTGTTAGTCAAACATCTGTATTTTATTCTACAAATATACTTATTCAACCATTCTCATGTCATGTAAAATTTATTATTCATGAACATGTATTTTATATTCGGTATTTTATACGAAAAACCCCGGCAACTCAAACGTCCTGCGTCAATGTATATAAGGCTTTGCACTGCTATGGGAGTTGTCATGTTGTTTTGTTGTGAATTGTCGAACGTGTAATAATTAGCCTTGTGATAGGCGAAGAAATAATTCCCTTTACATAAATTGTATACAGTAGTTTATAATTGAAAAAAATCTTTAAATAATATTATGAATTGTTAGATTGCTTCAATTTACGTATACGATGTTTGTAAATTAACGATATCTACTAGTATTAAAGTAATACTTAAAACAAGCATTTGTATTAAGTTAATACTATTAACAATTAAACTATACACGCGATCCGTATATTTAAGTTAAATTTTAGATTGACAAATTATCCCGGGTTAAAATTTCTATACAATCAATATATTAGTTGCTTTATTGTACGTATTATTACCTAAGCCACATGGAAGCAAAAGTATAAAACAAATATCGCTATGCTACCAACCAACCTATATACAAAAAAGTGTCCAAAAAATGTCAACAAAGAACATCTGAGATAATACATACAGAATAGCGAGCTTGGTTCTTTGAATATACTTATGTGATTGCGTTGCTCCCTCCTATCATTTGTTCACCAAAACAACAACGAACAAAGTAAGACAAAACCGAAAGGGTTGAATGCTCAGAGCTACGCAGTCCACTTTGGCTGCAGCCAGCCAATCAGGTTGAATGTTAAAGTCTCGCTGCAGTCAGCCAATCAGGTGAGGTGGCTCATACTTACCCACATAACAGCTTGAATTGTTGCTTATGGTTTTGATTATGTTTTAAATATTGTTAGTGTCAAAACTTAATGGCCAGAACGATAAGAAAATATCAAGATAGTTGACCCATATTAGGCATAAGCTTTAATATTATTTTTAAGCTTTTTATTAATTCTAAACAAATAAGTCAACATCGATTATTTTTGCAATAAATGAGAAGTGTTCGAATAATGTCTTAAGCAACACGCGTTATTATTACGGCAAATAAGTTTTAAGCAGGAAAACAAGTTTAGATAAGTTTTTGTTTGACATTTGTAAAATTAATATTGTTGACTTTTGATTTTGTTGGTAATAGTAAATTTCCAGTTGTAAAACAACAGATAGGATGACATTTGTTTGGACAAAAGCAAACTAGTTATCCACCTTTCCTGTGTTAAGCAAGATCTACGTAAGAATGGAGGACAGATTAGTAGCTTTTCTTCTAAGCCTTTTAAAAACAGTGATATTGTCCATGCTCATCCATACAAAATCGTATTATAACACCAACACTTTTTGGACGTTTTCGTAAAAACATTAACCACAAAAACCTAACAAACCTTGAGTTAGGTAAAAAAAAAACCCTCTACAGATTTGTCACTACTCGTTTAAGGCTATAGACAAGCAATCTTGTAAAGATGTATTAAACAATCGTGTTGAGTGTTTTTTGATGGCCTTGTATTTGGTTAAAAAATGCTGGCTTCTTAAAAAAAGGTATAAAAAGGTTTGTATATAAATCTACGGTAGAGATAAAATGATCAAGATACGTCAAATTTGACTTTACTAACCATAAATATTTTATTATTATTTTATTATTTAATCGTTCCACAAAACCTACAATAACTATGCGACAAATATTTTGAGTACTACTAGGAATACGAATAATATGCTTCCGATACATCCTCTACAAATACTAGATTTATATAAATAAAGTTGCGAGTTAAAATTAGGACTGACATATTTATATTTCCAAAATTCATGTTGGTCATATTCTTGTTAATACTTAATAATGCAAAGCGACTTATGCTTTATTAGAGCAACCATAACATTTTTGCATTTGAACAAAATGATATCCAAAATATATTTTTGACCTAACTTAGAAGTTATACGATGGAAACATTTTATTAACAGATGTTGTCCTTTTGTTCGTCTCTCAAACTTTCTGCATAACTACTTCAGATTGTTTAAATCACACCTCATCATCCGTACCACATTGAAATGCATCTGATATTATGTTTGCTGATTTGCAGGAAAAAGAAAAGGAATTTCGAATTTTACACCAAGTTTATACGAATTCCATATCAAAACAGAAATTTGTTCCAATTTGTAAGGTGTCCTTGCCCAGCATATTTAGAGAAAAAGAAGGATACATCTCGTTAAACCATATTGATAACTCGCGGTATCTTTCACATGAGCTTTTATCAAATAATTCTTTCCTACGGCACACCATCACAGTAACTCAAGATTACTTACTAATTCCATCTACAGATTCAGTAACAACGACTCAAATGATAGTACCAGCAAATTTACCTCTAACTGTAGTTCTAGTGCACAAGCTAACGTTGCAGCTAAGTACAGGGTGCCATTCTTATGACAACGAAAAATTGTATAAAATTAAAACCAGATTTCCAATTAATTATTCAGTAACCTGCGTCAGTTTAGTTCCAATACTTAAAACTCCCGTGAACGTGGCCAATATTAGATTAATATGTTACAATAAATATATGCAGGTGTCTAGTTTGAAATTTAATAACAATGGTTTGAGTACTACTGTGTATAGCGACAAGATTATATATTTTGGCACTTATATGAATTCTTATATAAAGGAAACTGTTTTTAACAAGTATAATATATCTAAAGATTTGTTTAGCTATCCTACTATTCATTCACTAGATTATTTAGGGACTTCACGTATTTGGAAGTACACGCCATATGGGGCAGAAATAGGAAATGGTGGCCTTAAATATTTTGTTCTCGTTAGAAAAGTAAATTTAAAATCTCCAAGTTTTAAACAAATTGCCACTTTATTCAAACCATTCACAAATGGGACGTGGCTTATGATATTATGTACACTGCTAAGATTTTTCCTAATTTTGTATGCTATTCTTTCCCGCAAGATACTTTATGCTTGCTTTCTGTATCTGACTACACTTTTAGAACAAGGTGTAAATCTAAACGCGACAATCTTCAGAAATCGATATATATTTTCGACCTGTATAATAAGTTGGATCTTTCTTGGGATTTTTCTTCGACAGCTATACACATCGTCGATGTACTCAGATATTACGACTATGCCCAGTCCTGAAGGTTTACGAAATTCGTTTGAGGCTCTGGTCGAACAAAATAATTCTTTACGTCTACTAATGACTCGGTGTTCGTTTAAATTGTTTGATAAGATGAATATGAATTACATAAAGCAGAATACATATTTCACGGGATTGAATTCTGTGATGAAGGTTTCAACTGGAACAAGGTGTAAAGCATTAGAATTTCAAGGAAAAAATTTCGATTTGTGGCAAAATGGAACGAAGAGTGTACATTTAAAAAGACTTGTGAATTGTACCGAGTACATGATATCAAGGTCGATATTCTTAGAAAAAAGTGAAAACTTTGTAATTGCCATTTACACACAACGATGTACTGATATGTCGTTTTTAACTGCTTTAGCTTTACAAGAAGATATGATAGTTTATGGAAATAATGAGGAGCTCAAATCCCCTTCAAGTCAAGTTGTATCCTGGCATCTGAATTTATTTTATACTGATATATATTTAATGGCTTTAGCTGCGCTAGTCGAATCTGGAATATTTCGGTACAAAGAGCAAATTGATCTTACATTAAGATACCGAAATAGGTTTCGAAATGACTTTGGCAGTAGTCAATCATCAAAAGTTTCCGGTGTAAATATATTCACTTTGTCGAGTATAATGGCATATATTGAAAAATATCCTAAGGTTTCAAGTGTCACAAGAGAACATTCAGTCAGCTTAGTACAAGAGCTGTCAAACTTTCGAAATCGAGACGAACATATTTCAGCTTCGATATCTGAACTTATGGTTGTGTGGCTTCTTTATAGTCAAGGAGTGATAATCTGGCTGATCGTATTTTTGATGGAACAAAATCCAAAATTCGCAATTACGTCATGCGTCACACTGACAATGTAAATAACGTGGATAATATACAATCTTTATTTGAAATCATTAACATAACATTACCACTATAAAGATTATTTGTTCTAAATTCTAAACCTTTTTTTAAATTCCTATTTTAACCATTCACAGCTCCAATTTAACATTAACTCAAACAACTCGAACATTTAATTGCGTAACTGAAGGATAAATTAAAATTAACCATTATCTGCAATTATAGTACACAATCAATCTGTCATGTCTTCATCAGATGAGCTTGAGGTGGTGGTGGTGTTATCATCACTGTCACTTTCTTCTTCCGATAAACCCACATAATATTCAGCCAACCCTTCAACTCCCACTGTGAAAGTCTCACAGCCTTCATTTTTCTGAACTTGTTGCAATTCATCATCCGAATCATCCGAGCTCTCTGACAAGTCAGCACACTTCCGTTTTCCTTCCAAATTAACCCGTTGCTTTATTTGCAATCTCTGATACTTCTCCTTCACCCTCTTCTCCATCCTCTCAAGAAATCTTTTGTTCGAACACCTCAGCTCCTCTTTTGTCAATTTTAACAACTTTTTTGTAGATTTCAACTTATTTTCCACCTTTCTCTTCAATGTAATCTCCTCTTTCAGCTTCTCATCAAAATCGGAACTTAGCTTATCCTTAGCAGTTTCGAATTCCAAATCCTTTCTCGCCAGCTCCATCTTGAGTAATGCAAGATCAGTCTCCATCGCCCTCTCGTTCTCCTCCAACTTTTCCACCTCCATCTCCTTTTCTTCAATCTTCCTTTCTGATTCGGTATGAAGCCGCTCCATCATCTCCAGCTCATTATCCTTTTCTTGAACATTCTCCTCCAACTTGTTCTTTTCTCCCTCCATCTCCTCCACCTTTGCCCTCATTTCATCTAACTGTGTAGCCCTCCAATTACAATTCCTGCA
>JAQFZG010003082.1:0-14496 GCA_034695465.1 Entomobrya nicoleti | reverse complement strand
AACAGATCAAAAAACCTGCTTGTGAACACATCCTTTTGTTCCGTTAACGATAAAGGTATCTCCGAGTTGATTCTTTTAACTTCATTCCCCGCTTTAAACAATGCGGTTGCCATTTGGTTAAAAATGTTAATTAAGAACGCTACCGCGAAAATTAGTGGTGCGGCTGGTGGAAATACAGCAGATAGGATTAGTGCCGTTGCACCAACAGCGACATCTATGGATTCACTCACAATATCTGCAATGGCGTCATCTCTATCATATTCATTGTTAGATTCCTTCAGCCTTTTAACCGATTTTGATAAGGACCAGGCCCCCAACCCAATATCCACCACGGAACCAATCGGACCCGCTACCTTTCCAAGTACTCTAGCCCCTTTTCCTACTTTAGTCGCAACGCTGAAGAACTTAGTTCCCACTTTTTCTCCTACTCCAGTCACAATGTCGTAGCCCAATCGACTTCCCATCACTGCTATTGCTGTAGTATCATTATGAATAATTCCAGTAATTAGACCTTTAGCCATCATCAAATTACCATATCCCTTTGATCCCTTGGAAATTTTAGTCAGGTGCGGATTTTTGGCTAAATTGTGTACCACTTTTGTAGCGCTCAGCTTCACTTTATTCATTCGAGTAGACACTGCCTCAGAAATGGCTGTTACAATCTGCGAAGCCTTCTTGGGAACCGGGGTCTTCCATCTTCGCCAATCTTGAATAGTTCCCGTTGTCTCCACCATTTCAGCGTGGATTGTCATTTCATCATGATGAACTATTTGGTTGAGACGTCTTCTTGCAGCCAACCAGTTCTTGTCGTCGTTCACAATATACTTGTCTCCATTCTTTTTGAGTAAGCTCACCATCCTTCCCCGACCTTCTTCCGGAGCAAGTTCAAAAACTTCCATAAACTCTTCGGGGTGAATTGACTCAACCTCTCCTTCCGAATCAACGTAGAACGCGCATAGATTTCCAGCTCGTTTCCTTCTCCCTGCACCTCCTCGAGCACAAGCACCAGGCGTCCTTTCAATCACCTCTGCTTGTATATTAGGACCATTCTTCTTTGGGGCTATGACCTCCTCCCACTGCTCCACATACTTCTCTGCTACTTTCTTGTAACTCTCCACTTCTTCATTTAAAGCATGATTGAACCTCACATCCTCAAGGTCCTGAACCCCAAACAATTCCTGCCAAAATTCCAATGTTGCCTTTTCATTTGTCCTTAACTCCGCCTCTGTGAATTTGGTTTGAAGGATGGCCCCCTTGCTCGAACTTTCCACATCCACAAAGCTCATCTCTGTAACGGAATTCTCATTGATAACCGAGTTATCAAATTTGTGATAATGATGCACCTTGTCCTTTTCCATGCCAATTTCCAGTCTAGCCTTGAACCTTTCTATCTTCACCTCAAGGTTATTATGGGAATCAGCGTGAAGTGTGATATCGGTCACCAAATATTTTTCTTTTGTAGTGAACACGTTGTGAGACAGGGGTTCCCTTGTACCAGCTTCAACTTCAGCGAGATAAGCTTTGAAAGACTCTTGGGAAGATATGTCTTGCTGGATTAGGGTCAAATCTCCGTCGATCATGCTCACTTTTTTGGGGTTTCTTTGAGCTCCCTGCATCCACTTATCGAATGTTTGGGCTGAACTAATAGTTTCCGGAAGAACTTGAACTTTGAACATTCTTCTATTGAGTTCGACTAGATATCTACGAATCTTCCCTGGATTTCCGGCAAGTTCATCAAAACTGTTGACCTTGTCCCCCAACTTGCCGTCCATGTACACGTGCTTCACGTGGAATCTGTCCGCACTACCAGTGACAACTGCCCTAATGTCAGGATTAGTGTGTAGTGCTGGATCGAAGGCATTTGGATTTAACCTTTGACGCTTTTTTTCACGTTTTTTTGCAGATGCAGACCCTATTGGCCTTTTATTATTATTGGTTGGAGGAGCTCGAGCGACTCTAACTTGCGAGTCTTGTTAATTACTCTGATTATTTTTGTAACTTTTGATACACCAATTTAAATAAGAAAAAATTGTGTTGAGAAAATGCCCATTTACTTTTGATAATTTATGAACTGGCCAGTTAGGAGCCCACCTTAATAGTAAATTAATTGCATTAACTTGTTTTAACGAGAATAACCGAGTTGGCAATCTACCTTAATAGTAAATTAATTACAATAACTTGTTAAATGAGAGTAACCGAGTTAAAGTAAGATAGTAAATTCTGTTACTGCACTATCGGTTGGAGCTGGTGCTCGTTCACGAAGGTGACATTTGAAACTAATTAAATTCCAGCCTCAGACATTAGCATTTACCAAATCACGTAGTATATGCAATGGGGAAGATATGCAGTGTAGACTGGACATGCATACGAAAATGCATTTGTAAAAAATTCACTAAAAACCGGAAAAGGTGTATTTTTACCTAAGCTACGCATTACGGGTTTTATGTATACTTCAATACCATTATACTTATTTATATGCACATGCTAAGACATTCTATCCGAAATTACCAAGAAATTTCATATTTCGGCAGGGACGGAAGTTTATTTTTGAAAAAAATAATCTTATACTTTAAAGGCTTACATGAATTACTACAGAATGGTCAAGTATGTACCTAAAAAGAAAGATTGTGTGCGTGGAAATTCTAATTACAGTCCCTCTGCTTTCTTTATATACTTTGAAGCACCAAATATATTTTAAAAATACAAGTCTATATACGTCTATGAAAATTATTCATGTGAACAAGAATATATGAGAATTGTTTACCTTCAATACCATCATATACATATTTACATCATAAGAGCTTCCTTTAAAAATTACAAAGAAATTTTGTTAGGGATGAAAGTTTATTTTTGAAAATATAATCTTTGGCTTTAAAAACTTTAAACAAAGTACGACAGAATGGTCCAGTATTAAGTATTAAGGATGTTCCTAAAATGTAAGATTGGGCGACGAATTTCAATAAGCATTCGTTGAAATTCCGACTTTAATCATCTATTTACAAGTTTTCTACATTTCTAAAAAAAAACATGTTTGCAACTTATATTTTTTAATGAAACTGATTTTTAGTGTTATATTGTATACTAATATGCCAAATACATATTGTCATTCGATTTACGTTTGAATATGAACGTACTAATTGTTTATGTTAAAAATAATCTATAAATAAGTTACTGCCTCCCATCGCTATATTCTTGTTAAAATTAATATGACAACCTAAATATTGAAGTCTAACCGATAAAAAATATAATTTTTCGGAATCAAAATGATAAACTCTAAAACGTGCATAAGCTTATTCAGAATGCATCTCTCATTCAACTTTTCATTCACTTATGGAAATAGTGGTATGATGTATGTGTGATTTAAGCTAGAAGCATGCATACAGTATAGTAATATACCAATTACCAATTCATTCGCTACGTATAGTACATACATTGTATATTGCACTAACCTAGCTAACCAGAGAAGCAAAATAAATATGTTGTTGATACCCTCAGGCAACTCACTTTATTGCTTGCGAAAATATGATGCTGCTAAAATCTGCTTGCTTGCTGCATCATAATATCATGCACTACTCTCATGATTTGAAGCAAAACGTTTTTTAATGCAAAACTTCGTTTTTCCATACAAATGTAGTAAATCGCATTAGTGGTGGTGGTGGTAAGGTAAATACTTTTTTTTGCAAATATGAAGCAATACTGAATGCACCATACTTCATCTACTCAACCCAATTTTACTTTTTTTTACTGTATTTCTACTCGCTGGGAATCGTGTGTGTCGGGATTGACTGTTACCATCTAAATAGCTGTGATATTTTCAGTCAGTGTTTGTTTTTACTTAAAGGTGTTGTGTAGATGGCACATTTCATATTCGTTTCTATTTCTTTATCTTCATCGGCTTAAACGAACATATTGACTGACAAAATGTTTTAAACTGTAACGGAAATCATAACAAAATCGTGACTAAAATTTAAGTTTTTAAGAACTTAATTATGAAAATCTTTATCTTTCGTAAGCTAACTTTGTATCAAAAAATATAGAAAGCCAAAAATTGCAGAAAATTTATATTTCAGAATGTGTAATTTTGTTAATTGGACAATTTATTTATAAAGACAAAATATATCTGAAGAATTACGCATTGCTGTACTAATAATTTGGAAGAATAAAACTGATTTATGGCAAAAATTACAGCAAATATAACCACGTGTCTTTAACCATTACCCATTTGACTGGACAGTTAAACGAACCACAGTAATCCATCCAGAAATTGCTAAAAATGGATAGAAGTGCAGCGGATATACAAAATATTTTGGATAGGATAAAGAATTTACACCTTCCGAATGGTGACTAATTTTTATTTTTATTTAATTAATGAAAAAATTTCCTTTAAACCAATTCCTTAAATTATTATTACTTTCAACTTAAAAATACTTATAGATGATGATGGCGTGGGTGTCGATAATTTTGAGTGTGATATCCCATCATCACCAATTTTAAATGATTCCTTGATCCACATCATTTTACCAAAACAAACACCAGACCAGTCACAAGTAAATTTGGAGGAAATTGAACAATTTTTACTACAAAATGCCTTAAATTCCATTACAAACATTTTGGAGAATATCCCTTTGTCTGAATTGGAATCGATCAAGTTTATGCTAGAAAAATGGACAAATCTTCAACCAACATCATGGAATCGTTCATATTTTGTAAGAAATTTTCCGGAAGCAATAGCAGGCCTCCAGGAAGAGGATTCCATTCCAATTTATGTTCGTAATCAAAATAGTGCACTAATTATTACCAAACATATGGACAACTCAACTTCCATGTCTACATTCCGATGTAGTTTGCCTTCTGAACTGGTCATGTCAAATGTTCGAGGAGAACTTTCCAAGGAACTACCTGAAACACGAGAAACCATACAAAATGCTAACCTGTTATCATCCCAAGCATTTGCTATACAGCTGCATGAAATTTCAACAGGAGAGGTGGAAATTTCTCTGGAAAAGTTTTCAAAAGGAGGAAGTGAGTTCACAGCTACCAGGGATGTAGCAGATCCAAAACTTGTTACAAATTGGATTATTGGACTACTTGTTCCAAAAGAATGTTCAAAATCTTTGAAAATTGTTAAATTCCAAAAAAAGTTCCGGGACCAAGTTTCCCTCAACGAAAACCCTGGATCGTCACAACTACTACCATTTCGTCGGTCTGGCATGTACATGGCTTTAAAAGGTGCTATGCAATTAAAACTTGAGGAAATAATGAAAAAGAGAGGTGAAGCAAAGCTTGTATATAAACTGATTATACTTAACGTAATAACTGATTTGACCGATCAGTTTCTCGTTAGCGACATATTTACGATGGATCTTGCCACTCAAATTTTGGCAAAGCTGGGTAGACGTGTGCTGAAATTGGAAAATTTGTACAAAGAAATATTTACATCATCTTCCAGCAACGTTATGTTAATATCCTTAACAACTATATGTATGAAACGTGTGTTATCAACTGTGGAGCGACTGAGTGGTCAAATGAAACATATTTGGGATTTCGTCACAAGCCATCAACTTTATCCTCCTGGCCATTCACCATTATTATCATATCAACAAGATGAAAAATATTTTCACCACGAGATTCCCAATTTGAATAAATTTATTGACAAATTAAAGGAATTCCTCTCCACTCCATTTCTATCCTCAGATCAAGCAGTAAACGCCAATATCGAATCTAATGTGTTGTCAAGATACCCAACTCTACAGTCGATTTTGGACGGAGGAAAATCCCTCAAAACCTCATCCTCAACGTATGTATGGTTATGTGACACAGAAAATTATATCAAGTATGATTACAAATGTTGGGATGACATTTCATTTTCTGTGATTCCCCAGCTTTTTACATTGTACATCTCCCATGCCAAGCTCCACTACAAAAACGATCCAGTAGGGAAAAGTCAAATTTACTTGGTTTCCCTAAAATCCTTGGAAATATTGGACAGACTTATTACAAAAGCTTATCCGCTTTTACTGGAATATAAACCGGAAGTGAAGATAAAATTGTTTGATCATTTGCTACTACCGTATCAAAAGGACATGAAGCTTTTGGATGGTTTATTGACCTACTTTAGAAATCGGGAGAGGAGAGCAAAGCTTCCAGGAATATTGAACAGTAATGGTATCAAAGCCAATACATTGTCTGTTCGGTATGCTCAAGGAAATAAAGAAATGATAAATCTTCGTGCTAAAATTCTAGAAGACACCGAAAAAGCAATATATAAAAAGTACCAGAAAATTGATAAACAAATTCAAATTTGTAACGATTTATTAAGCAAGATCAGTGCGTTGGGTGCTTGCTCTTGCACAACTGAAACCAGACAGCAAAAAAAGAAGAAGAAATGGGTTGAAGTTTTGGTGAAAATTACTTGTAAAAAATGTAATCTTCAAGGTAACCTTAAAGGTCAGCGTAAATGTGTATCAAGATACGAGAGACCTCTTCCCGCAAACGAAACTTTACAATGGGCTGTTATTTTTGAGCTTATGATCCCACCTCAGTTTTCTCTATTCCGAGACTATTTAGCTCAGATTAAGTTTGAACTTTGGGGAGAATCGATTTTCAACAGTAAAAAAATCAAAATGAACAAGCTTTGGATGAAATATAACGGAATTTCGGCTTACAAATTGGGGAAAGCTGGAAACCCCAAAAGTATCCAATTGGGAAGCCCTACAATGCCATCATCTTGTACAACCCACACCAAAACTTCAGCTTTGGATGTACTTGTAGCTTCAAAGGAGAAATATATTATAAATAATGGCATGGAATGCCTTTACTATTACACCACCAATCAGAAAATCATAAAGTCCAATATTCAAAATGATTGCTCATTTACGTTAAGCACCACATTCAATCATGAATGTTATTCCGAATCAAATCTACAAATTACATTGGAGTCTACAGACCACACACAAAATGGTATCTTGGCAAGGCAAAATGAATGTCATCAGAAACTTTCTTTAGAAGAGTTCATTACATTTGGTAGCATTCGGGCTGGACATCGAATACAACTGCGAAATCTATTCCAGGCTATTTCTGGTGACTTATTATCTCTTGAACAGGAAGCTGTATTGGCTATCGCCCTTCAAACTATTTGGCAATTAGGACCTGTGAATGAGACAACTAATGAAAGAGAATGTCACTTGGATTTCTCTTCTGAAGACACCCAATTCGCTGAAGAATTTCTACAGTTGTTGGAAAAGCTTGTGAAAAGGAATGAAGCGAATTACAGTAACTCCTTAATTTTAATAGTTGCTGTGGTAATCACAAGAAGGATATCAGAATTAAATGGAGGTTTAATCCAAAAATCCTATGAACTGTTGAAACATTGGCGAAAAATTATGTTTTGTTGGATATCGAAAATTGAAACAGCTTTGGATAAACCGGAAGTTGCATCAGCTCATGGAGGCGTGTCTTCATTGAGGAGGAATTTACTGGAGATAATAATTTGTGCCATGTTATCTTATAGCGTTGTTGACTGGGAAGAAGTTTCCAGTGTAATGAAAGACCAAGAGGATGTAGTCTACTGGCTACAAACTTTATATTATTGGAATAATTTACAGAATCAACTTGCCCCATCATCAGAATTTTTTACATTTGTTCAAAACTTTGCGAAAACAGTACCCCTTCGATTAAAGCTTGAAGAGCAGATTTGTCTGGACAATAAGCTGATTATCGAATCCCTCAAACAATTTATTCGTGAAAGGTGGAATAAATCTAGAAATTTTTCGTGTAAATACATCAACGTTCCTTTTTTCACTAAAAGAAAAGCAAGTCTGGCGATTGTGAAATATGAGGAAATAGACGAAGAAATTGGAGAACGTGTTACGCATAAAGTCACCTTTGATTTTATTTTGGGAACGTTTCTTGTAAATGGTTTTAGCCCATCCACACTTCCACGGGAGGTTAAAGATCACAAGCTTTTCAAACTGTATTTTGGAAAAAGTAGCACCAATTTAAGGATTCAAAGGGAAAGTGTCAGTGTGACAAGAACAGTTGTACCATTTCAAGGAAAACATTATGAATTTCATTTGAATAACTTTCGGAAACCTGATGGATCTCCAGATATTTTGGACGAGACAATAATCATTAAAGAGATTCAAGGCGGCCCTACGCCAAACAAACTTGTTTTGTTGGACCCGCAAACATTTTCCAATGTTTTGTCAAATTACTTCATCGAAAATTATACACACTGGCTAGACATTGAACTGAATTGTGTGCACTTCAGATCGATAAAAAGTACACCACCGGATGTCATTACAAGTCAGTACATTTTACAAAGCTTGGATTTAAAAATACGACGGCGACTAAAATTGGTATGGAGACTTTTTGATGTGGTAGCTGGGGAGTACGTTTTATCAATTTATTCAAAGGGATTTTTACAAATTTCACAACGGCTGGAACGACTGGAGTTAAAAAACTACATAAATATTACATACAATGATGGAAATTCAACAATAACCGCATTTCTGACAAGATTTAATCTTCGATTTACTTTGACTTTGAAGAAAAAGAAGAGAAAGATTTTAGAAAGTGTGGAGTATCCTGGATATCATGTCTCTAGTAATCAAACTAGTGTTTCTACTTTAATTGGACTGAACAAAGGGCTCCTCTTGGAAAATGGTGAAAGGCGACTCATTCTGATGCCGCATTCAAATATTGAATATTTTATTAGAGATGGGAATTTTCACCAGACTTGTTGCATTGCTTTATACACTGAAAATTTGCGACAGCCACCTTATTTTGTTTATGAAGTTGATGACGTGCTGAAAAGACTGAAGGCACATAATTCCAAGTCAGCTTGGTTGTATCTCGCTGCCTTACATGCAGTGACGTCATCACCACATTTTCCGGATCCGTTTACAGAGGTCACTGGAACTGAAATGGCGGTTTTAATATTGCAGTCTGCTTGTGTCTGGTCGTGCTCTCCATACGATCAAGAGTCCCTTTCCACCTTAAATTTTATTAAGGATTTGTCGCCAATGAGGAAATGGTATGGTCATTTTGCACCAAAAAAGGAAAAGAAACGTTTGGAGGACAAGGGATCAATGGAGGTCACAGTATGGCCACAAGACTTGCCGACAATGGTTGCTTATGATGGCTACGCAATTATTGTTGATAAGCTGATTGAAGACAGTAAAAAGTTGGAAATGCTTCACAATGCCCCATCCAAATTACATACCCAACAAGACACTCAATACGAAGAAAACTTGTCAGAACGATTACTTCTTCGAGGCTACTTCAGAAACATTTCAAAATATAATGAAGCAGCATCTCTGGAATATCCCAAATATTTTACAGACGTACAATTAACCCTAATAAACTCAGGAGCTGGAACTGAAGCAGTTCGTTTACCTTCCTCCGTGAAGCAATCAGAAGAAGAAATCCAAAATATTATAAATATGCAACACATTTCCTTCATGGCTTTCACCAATTCCCTGAACTGCCTCAGCACAAGAAGTAGTATAGTTGGATATTTATTATCAACTGATAATTTAAGTGGAAATCTGTCCCCCGTTCGTTTAAACCAATTGGGAGGATTCCAAGACCTGCTCAATTTAAATTTCCGATATAATTGGCTTCGACTATACACCATGGCTACTTCAATAAAAACCACAGAAGATCTTCATCTGTTTCATTTAATATTAGCAGCATTAACTTACCGGGGTGCACCAATAGATCAAGTGGTCAATCTTTATTATATTTCGGTGGCATGTATCGCTAATTACAAGTTTCCCACTGTTCCAACCTACTTGACTTGCAAATGTGTGGAAACCAGCTACTATTCGGATCCCGGCAACAATGACTATCAAATTTCCATTGTTGAAGATATACTGACAAGAAATGCAAAGCCCTTCACATCTTTACAGCATCCTGTTGCTCCAACACCACCAACTCAACCTGTTGTCCAAACAGTGGAAAATCAGCAGTTGCAAGATAAATATCGTCAGGATTTTATGAAGTATACAACCAACTTAACAGAATATTTTATTCAGAAAACATTTTACGAGAGAAAAATTTCAGCTAGCTGCTCTCAATTAAGTGTACATTTAAAAAGGAATTTCTGGCCTTGTGAAAATATTTCCATGGAAGCAGTGTCGGAATTGCTGGAAAGTTACAATTTTAATGCTAAACCAGTTGTTACGGAGATTAACGAAAATTTAACATATTGGTATCGAAATTACAAATTTAAAATGTTTGCTGAGCAGATTCAGGAGAAAGTTGATAAGTTTCGGGGTAACACGAGACAACCCGAAAGACAACCTTTGTCTTACATTTTAATTTCAGAACGACAAAAGGGCCAACAAATCATCTTCATGAAAAGTACGGAACCATTTGGGTCCTTTGACAATTTAATGGATATTACGACCAAAGAAGATGAGCTAATTGAAGTTAATAAAATTTTCGAGCATGGAAATTTTGTAAAAATGTCTACAAGTAAAAATCAAGTTAAGGACTTGTTTTTACAAAGAGAACGATGCAAGGAAACCGTGAAAATAATTAAAAGCAATCTTCTGGAAATGCTTACGAACACCATCTCCGCTCAAATATTTTACCAAACTGGAATGTCTCCGCGTCTTGCTCCACTTTGTATTTTGACTATTTTGACGAGAAAAAAACGTATACAAAATGGTTCCCCGGAAGAAGGCATAGCTTATTTGTACGCCGGCGCTCTTGGGGTGCTATGGACACATCTAAAAAAACTCAACAGAAATATTCGTCTTGGAATATCAGAAACGGAAACGGAATATATTGGGCATGAAAACTGGAGTCCCAAGAAATATCCAGAATGGCTTCTCTTGGAACTGGAGCTGGACATTATAATTCGTCCCATT
Source organism: Entomobrya nicoleti (assembly GCA_034695465.1). Classification (NCBI taxonomy): domain Eukaryota; kingdom Metazoa; phylum Arthropoda; class Collembola; order Entomobryomorpha; family Entomobryidae; genus Entomobrya; species Entomobrya nicoleti. Next base: position 3,619 of record JAQFZG010003082.1, on the reverse strand, counting down.
CAAGTGAAAGTCGCCAAGCAAATGATCCAAATGCCTGGTGAACCCAATGGAGTCACCCAGCTTAACATGGGGGAAGGCAAGACTTCTGTTATTGTTCCAATGCTTTGTGCGACACTGGCACAGAGAAATAGTCAACTGTGTCGTGTAACGGTGTTGAGTTCGATGTTTAAAATGAATTTGAACAGCTTGACATTTTCAATCGGGGGACTACTCAACAAGCGAGTTTACTCGATGCCTTGTAAACGTGACATGAAAATTAATGAAGAGACAGTGAATAGAATTCAACAAGTCTATCAAGAGTGTTTGGAAATGGAAGGTGTGATTTTAACACTTCCGGAATATCGACTCTCCTTCCGTCTTCTCGCTTATGATAAGATGTACAAAAAGGAGTGGATGCTGGGGCAGATGATGCTGAACGTGGAGAACTTTTTGAGACAATATGCAAGAGATGTGCTGGACGAGAGTGATGAGCTATTTAACGTGAAGTATCAGTTGGTCTACACAATCGGAGAGCAAATTCCTGTTGATGGGGGCGATCTGAGATGGCTACTTTGTCAGAAAATATTGGATCTTGTCCACAAAGTTGGGAGTCAGTTGATAGAAAAATGTGGAGTTGGAAAGGCGGAGTTTCAACAAAACTTGCAAAAGGAACGACCCCATGAATTTTCCACGTTTCGGTTGCTAGGAGATGGCACCGCTGAAAAGGAATTTGTTAGTCTTTTGGCAAACGTAGTTTTGGAAGAATTAAGAATTCCTCAAAGTGATAAAGAAATAGTTCGAATTTTTTTAACTGAAGATCAAGTAAATAGGAAACACCATAAAAAAGTTTTAGAATCAATTTTTAGTGGTGATAACCCTGACGTTCTGAGTAAAATACTTATCCTGTCTGGTTATCTCCGCCGGGGTGTTTTGGGACTGGCTTTAACGAAGCGATGGAGAGTTGAGTATGGTGTTAATCCAAAACCAGATTTTCCCAGATTTATGGCCGTTCCTTATCGGGCTAAGGATGTGGCTGCAGAGAAAACCGAGTTTGGTCATCCTGACCTTGCCATTATCCTGACTCATTTGAGCTACTACTACTCCGGTCTCAATGACAACCAGTTACAAGAAGTGTTTCATATTCTAAACCGGAAAAAAGCTCCAGCTTCCATTTATTCCATGTGGATGTCCAAAATGCCAAAGAAATTGGTTCCACATGTTTTGGAACACTACTACAGTCTCAACATGAAGGATAGACGTCAAAAGGTCCAACTTTATGAAATGTTAAGAAAACACAAAATGGTTATCGACTTTTGGCTGTCCAACTGCGTATTTCCTCGGGAGTCTAAACAGTTTCCAGGGAAACTTGTAATGACAGCTTGGGACCTTTGCTATGAAAGGCAACGCCTTCCGGTGACTGGATTTAGTGGAACCAACGACTCCCAAGTATTGCTCCCACTTAAGATAACACAACAGGATTTGAAGGAGTTGTGGAACACAAATGACAGAATGACGGAAATTTTACTTCAACCGGAAAATGGTATAAATCATAAGGGATTTCCGACGGGGGTAACTTGCAAACAAGTTTTGGAGAGTATGAAGCAAGATAACCTGACCGTTTTAATAGACGCTGGAGCATTGATGTTGGAATGTAGCAATGAGCAAATTGCAAATCTTTGGCTGAAGGTGAATCCAAGTATTGAGGCTGTCGTGTACTTCAATGAAAATAACGAGCTATTGGTGAAAAGCAGAGAATATCGAGGTCAAGACATCCCGTTTGTGATGTCCCCTTATCAAGCTCGTCTGGAAAAATGCGGTGTATTTCTGGATGACCAGCATACCAGAGGAACTGACCTAAAGTTTCCAGTGGGATCCAAAGCTTGTGTGACAGTGGCTACGAGAATGAAAAGGGATAAGTTGATACAAGCTTGTATGCGAATGCGCAAGTTGGGAATGGGCCACTCTGTCACATTTTATCTTTCTCATGAAGCCCATGACAAAATTGGTGGTGAGGAGATTACTGCAGAAGGGGTCCTCGATTGGGTTTGTCAGAATACGAGGGAAAGTAATCAAGATGGGTTACTGTACTGGGCTTTGGCAGGAAGAAACTATGCACAGAGGTTGGCAGCCGAAGATCATTTCCATTTCCCCCATAATAAAAAGCCCTGGGACAAAAATTTACAAATGGAGACTAAACGGACAGCTAATTTGGCTAATCAGTGTGTGGATGCTGAAGTGATCAAGCTGATGGATATGTATGGGCAGTATACCCAAATGGAACGTTTGACCCAACTCATTCCAAAATGGTTCGCTTTCACCAAATTTAAGTTAGAAGAAAAGGGGGGAGGCCGTCCACTGGAAGACGAGATTACTTCTAAATTAAATGAGATTTGTGATGCTGTCACAGTAAAATGTCTGCAGTATGTACCAAATAAGAAGCACGTGTATTCGAATTCAGGAGGAATGGTGGAGGAGGAGCAAGAAAAAGAGTTGGAGCTCGAGAAGGAAGCGGAAGTTGAAGAGGAAAGGCGGATAGAAAGACCCCGGAAGGCTGAAGCAGCAAAACATATTTTGCACGCGAAAGTAAAAGCATTTGCTATTTATGGCGGACAGCTGCAAGTAAACAAGGAGTATATTCTGAACGTTTCTCACATCTTTGAAAACACAACATTTTGGGATCACGTTCAACCGGAATGCTGGCCAGAAAACGTTTTCGCTACGAAAGACTTTATTTCCACGATTTTTACAAAATTCAAAACTGATTCTTATCTGCGACCCGTTCAGTACCTGATTTCATTCACGCCACCTTCAGCAGTAGGACAACCACAGTTACTCCTTATTAGCCCCTTTGAGGCTAACGAGCTTTTGCCATATTTCCGCAACTACCAAAGTACCAAATGCAAATTACACATGTTTTCTCCACGTCGTTCTGAAAAACAGGATTTATTACTGAATACTCGAAGTCTTCAGCTGCCACCTTCATCAAACATGGTTCTCAAATTTGTTATTTCACCAAACGGTCCAGAAATCGCGTCACTACTGCTCGCATCCGGAAACCTGTACTTTGGGAGCATGGAAGAACAAAAGGCGTTTCTTCTGTATCTTGGTCTGTTTCCACAACCTTGGGGGAAAACGCCAACTGCGTTTGACAGGGGCTGGATAACAAAATCGGGGTTTTGGTTACCAGAATACAGGTCATCACTGTACCAGCAAGGTTTTCAAAGGGATCCTACTGGGCTTCTAACGAAAATTTTAAAATGTCGGCACTCAACTGTTAGTGAGTTAACTCACTTGATGCGCATTTTAAATGAGCAGTGGTATGTACAACTTTCATCATAAAATATTTCAATACAGAAACCTAAAGAAGAAAAGTGTTAACGTAAACATGGAAAATTTGATGCTGTAATTTTATTTACGTAAAAAATAAAATATGACAGAAATGATACAACCAATACAGTAATTTATTTCCAATAGCTTCTTTTTTACATTCGAAATTAATAATTTACGTTTTAAAATCTTTATTGAATGACAATATTTAGAGATTTAGTTGTATATCATTTACACGGGACGCAATAATAGAGTCGACTTCTTCTTAGTATACCTTCATCTTAAACGAATATATGGAGACGAAATTTGTTAG
>JAQFZG010003081.1:0-14508 GCA_034695465.1 Entomobrya nicoleti | reverse complement strand
AAAGAATACTTTGTGTGCACAGGCTTCAATTTCTTGTTTAATGAAAACAATGTTGCATTAGTCATGTCACATGCCTAAATTATGTTCGAAAAACTGTGGGAAATGCGACGTCAGGAAGATATTGCAAGAGTAAGGGAATCCAGTAGATATAATTACTACTTACAAATTATGAATAAAGCTCCTCTGTGTGCAAAGTATCTTAGCTTTAATCTTGATTACTTAAAGGTTAAACTGCTTGCCCAGGCAAGAATAAGTAGGGTAATGATCGAGTTTGAAAATTTTAAACACGAAATTTCATTTGACCGTTGTACATTATGCCATGATAGCGACGAAGAATCAATGAACCATGTTTTATTTTCATGCAAGGGTTTAAATGATTTAAATGCCAACGATAATAGTATGATTACGAGTGAGTCATTAAATTGGGAGGAGGATAAAGATTGCTTAGTTTTTGTTCATTATCTGTCAAAGCGTCTTCGGTGAAGAAAAGAAATTTTGTCACTCTTGAATTGAAAATATTGTAGTTTCCCAGTTTGTAATTATCAAAAAGCAGATTATATTTTGTAAAAAGTTTATAGTTTGTTTATAGTTTTTACACTATCAAAGTGTTACAATTCTTGTTTGTTTTGCTTATACTGAGTGTGGGGTGTACTGTTGTAAAATGGCGAAAATCGGTAAATTAAAATAATATTTATATCACTTTACTCTGTATACCTAAAATAAATCTAGATGTGTGTCTGTGTATGATAATGTCGTAAAATAGTAAAAAATAGTCAAAGTAAAATAAAATAAGTCAGTGATCAGAAATTTTGGGAGCAATAAATAAAACAGTTTAAATTAAAATTGTACAGCTATCTTAACAATCCTGGTCTTGGGAACTTGCTGTGTGCCGTGTTCTGAGAGTGCTCCAATTGCTGTGAATGCGTTGGCTATTGCAGGGCAGGTTTCAACATGGGCGGGTGGGTTTTCGGGACTGAGGGATTTTGTCACTGGAGTTCGGGCTGTTTTTGGGAAAGCATCTGATTTCGCCGAAAAAAATGGTTTCGACTACAAACACGTCTACAATGCACTTCTTCAGTACACTGTGGTAACTGCTTATGAAGCAGAAAAAACAAATAAGTTATTAAAGCATGTGGCGGAGGAGACAGAGAAAATGAATCATGAAGAGGATCGTATTTTTTATGGTATCATGGGTATAATTGTGGTTATGCTAATAAATATTGTGCTGTTCATGGCAAATGCCAAAGGTCAAAAGCAAAGACAGTGTCAATGTTATGTCTCAAAATCAATAATTAAGACAATCTATACTTTTATCATTATTAATCTACGTGGTGAAAGAAAAAAATACACCAAAGATTTATGTTACCAGTTAATTTAATAATTTAAGAATTAACATTTTTCACTTTTACTTTTACCTAGTTCAGTGCAGTATATTATATAATATTATATATATCAAGATAATTTCAATCTATTATGTGTATGTATTTACCATGTCTGCCCCATAGGCCTTGCCTAGTGGGTTTTGTTTTTATTAATAAATTCATTCATTCATTCATTCAACAGAAGTTTCCTCTAACAATTTCACAACTTCATTCGAAGACTTATCAAGACTGGCTTGGTATGCTCTACTGTAAACGATTGAGTACCGTAATTCAAAAGAATTGGACACTATATTTCATCATCTTAGATTGGAAAATTTAGGTATTGATTCCCTGTGTGTTTTTAGCATGTAAAATTGTGATTTATAGAAAAAATCGTTTTATACTTGACTTAGTTTGGCGGTTGATAGTATTCAAGCTACAGTTAAAACATCACCTTAATATATTTGCTATTGTGTATGTATTTGGAGGCCTATTTTTGTGTTGTAGTTACAATGCAGCTGTTTCCACGATTTTTTCATTTATGGAAAAACCTGGAACCGTAAAACAATATTATCAGGAAGGCTACAAGCTGTATATAGTAAAGCAAGACTTGATAGATTTGTTTATAAGTTTGGGGGATGACTATCAACGAGAAGGTATTCTAAGGTTAAATGACTTGAAAACGGCTCGTCAAACATTTTATAACGAACGATCGTATGAGCTGCCGGAAAATGTGACTCAAAGTTTGCAGATTTGGTGAGCAAAAAGATATTGCTGCTTAGTGGCATTGGAAGCTACCATTTATTTGGATCTTTTGCAAATACTCTTGATTTTGTGGATAAAGCTATATTTGAGGAGGAGTACTTTGGTTGGCGTTTGGATGTACCGGATAATATTTACGCGACTGCTAACACAATGAATAGATTTTGGGGGTTTAGTTCAGGTTTATTTTATAATGCGGAAAGACGGCTGGTTGAAGCAGGTTTAGTGGAACAATTCAAAGTTTTATTTGTTCAAAATTAGCAACCAAGCAGAATATTAGATGGATGGCTGTATCTAGCGTTTTAGGTAAACCGGTGTCGTTAAATATTGGATCTCATTTGGGATATGCGTGTAAGCTCGAATCTGTAATATTAGTTGGGATGCTAGTATGGTATATATTACAATGGTATAAGAAATTCTTTTATTTGTGTGTGCGAACCTTAACAGTTATGCGAGTTTATATGAATTCTTTAACAGTTAGGTTTCAATGTGAACGCAGATCTCCAAATGTGATTTTGGATAGTTCTTTCAACAAACGTAAAGGTGGATAAATACATATTCTTTGAATTTATTATAGACTATTTCCGTTTTGACCTCCTTTTTAATTATTGTTAAATGTAAATCTGTAAAAAGTAATCAATTTAATTTATTTATCAATGGGGCAATTTTCAAATGAAGGATTATTGTTTTTTTCACTCGTTTAAGAACTAGTTCCTGTTTCTGAACAATCGTATATCCAAACGTATATACATCAATTATTTAAGCCGAAAAGTCTAATGAAAGTAATGCATGTAAACATAGAGTTTCAATAGGTTTACTGTCATGTCATTTTTCCAATGCATTGAATAACTTTGCTTTGTCGAAAAATATACCTGCTAATGAATTTGAAGAGGTGAAATATATATTTGATATATTTGGCCTCATTTCAAAACAAAATCAGGTGCCTTATATAGGTAATAAAATGTATGGAAGGTCATACACAAATTACGTCATATTTTGAAGTGCTTGTCTTTTAAAATAATATAGATTAAAGTCCGGACCGATTAAAATGTTTTCGTAATATTTATAATAATTTAGCATATATATGGTCATTACATGGTGTTACGGCTACTGATGATTTAGTCGTAACAAAAACTGGTTTATATTGTTATTTTTGAAAATTAAGCTTTGTATATTCATCTGATAAATTTATAATTATATTTAACCTATTTTAACCTCACTGAAACGCGTAGACATATAACAATAACATACTTTTACTTAGTTCATCTAAGAAATTGAATTTCTGTTAATATTTTACACAGTATCATATTCGATATTCACTAAACATTTGAGATTTAATTCTAAACTAAAGACACGTTGAGAAAAATAATTGCATAGCAAATTTATTTGTGAAGTGAGTACATGCTTACCTCATCCTTAGTGTTATGTATATACTTGGCTTATCGGACTGGCAAGTAAAAACATTGAAATAAATATTCCTAGGAAATAGATGGCTGGATAGAAGGCGGCTTTTAATTTTCTTAAGTGTTTTATGTAAAAAGGGAAAGCAAAACATCATTTATGTATTAGCCGAAAAAGCTTTAAGTGTGACGCATAAAATACCAATATCCTAATTTCCGACACGTTCTGCAAAACATTATGAATATATAGATAAATACAAGGAACTATATCGAAATTTGTGTATCGTTTTTTACATTTCTGCTTCTCTGAGTACTCAATAGAGCTTATTTTATTTCTGGTAGAACCTAGTCGTATTTGAAGAAGGAAATTATCTAAATAATAAAATATCATTTTTATCTTTTCAGTCGCACTTTGAATTTGATTAGAATGAGTTTGTACACCTGTGTGAATTTGGATGTGAGCCAAGATATAGAACTTTTGGAGCCAGGTAAGGATTTGAAGATGGATATTTGTTTTAGTCTTCTATCGATTTTATTTCGCCATGTTAAATTCTGTATATCGGGTACAACATAATTAAATGATTTAAAAATTACACAACTAACTTGGGTTTTAATTATCTTAATGGTTGTTCCCAACATAACAACTCATCCATGAATAATAGATGTGTCTACATCTAATGTCTTTTCCAGAATACCTGATATCATATTTTTCCGTACTAGTTCCCACTTACATATTTTAAGACAGTTTGATATATGCACACTTGTGGATAAATCAGAATTTTAGTACATATACTGCTGTGACATTTCTGGTTTATAATAAATTCGCAATATTAATATTATTTACAATATATTTGAGGAAATTCTTGGTCGTATTTTAACAATTAGCATCTGCCCTAAGGGTACCCAATTTTCTGCCATGCAGAAGTATAAAACAGAATCGTTTTTTCTGTTGGTCATAAATATTTGTCCTGCTTTAATGTTAGATATATTAAGAATTAATAACTGTTTTCTTACCTTGGTCAACGAAGGAAACGAAAGAAAGAGTGGCTTTGAAGAGCTTTTAACTCAAACTGTGAATTTAAATACATTTAATGTCTTTAATTCAGTCAACTTGAATTTGGACGTGAGTCAGGATAAGGAACTAGAAGAGGATGGAGTGGATTTTAAAATTGATATGAATACAGGATTCTATAAATTTGTGTTTCGACATTTACCTTTCTGCATAGTATACATTCTAGCTACTAGTACTTTAAATGGGACTTTAACGGCAATTGGAAGCTCGGGGTATGGTACTTCAGATAATGTATTGTACCTTCTTGAAATAGATTATTTTGATGGAGAAATTATGACAGGATTTCGAAATGGGATTTCAAACTTAGACTCCGATTTAATAATTAGTTCATCCGGGTTTCATGCTCCTCTGGCATTTTATCAATACCAAGTGGATCAGAAAAATATAAACAAATTTGGTATTTATTGCTACACTTGTCACGATAAATTCCTATGGGTCAATCCAGCTCAAAATATTAACAGTCTTGTAACCGTATTCGAACTAAGCAAATTCACAAATCGTAATCATAACGGGGATTTAGCAGTTTACTACGCGTCTATTGATGGAGGCTCAGTAAAACGTTTGTGGGAGCTTGATTCCTGCAATACGGATTTAGGGAGGAAATCGTTTTATAAAAACAAGGACAAGATTTGTTAGATGGAAAAAATGCAACCTTGGCTGAAAATCTTATTCAGGAAACATCTACCAAGACGGGGTGCTCGTCGGGAAAACCATTTTTGTCGGGAATGGAACAGGTGAAAATGATGTCAAAGGGAAGGAGACCCAAACCGGAAGTCCTTACTGGGAAGTGTCTGAAGAGATAGTGTTCCCTTCGGGAAATGAATAATAAGTTACGGCGAGGTGTCAATATAGTGGAAGTGTTAATTTTAATATCTTCTCGTATCATTGTTGATGCATAATTTATTCCAAAAAATCATGTTACTGATAATTGGTTTCTTTGTATGTAAATTAATCTATTATTCGGTTGATATAAAAGATGTAACAAGTGGTCCAATTGGCAATTCAGTCTTCGTTGTTGTTTCTTCTTGTTTTTAATGCCTTATTTCAAACTAAATTCGGGGCTGTAGGTGCATATTCCATACCTGGGCCGGTAGGAGCATATGGCGTCTCTTATCATCCGGTTATTTGGTTTTCTAACTCCTCGTTGGTTTGGTGCAGGATCTCGTGGGATCATAGGCACACTATCTGTCCGTATGCATTGTATATTGTAGCCTCTACGTTTCCGTCCCATATACCAGATGCAAAAGCATGTTGTAAAAAAGATCGTCACAATAAGGATTAGTAATTCAGCAAAGATGTAGAGATGTTGTAACGTATGAGGATGAATGGGATTGCACGTAGCAGGTATCGGCATAGCTTGAACGTTATGGAACATGGGTGCAGGAATGTTAGTAAATTTATAAAAAACCTAACAATAGTATACTTCAACATTGATCCAACGTATTTCGTTTTTCAACATGTTTTAAGTGCAGAGCAGTTTAGTTTATTGTGCTCCTCATACATTCCATTTTATATTTTGCAAGGACTAGCCAGATGTGTTTTAATGACAATTTTGTTCGTATGTATATCAATTAGATATTTTGCTTTCGCAATATTTTTGGACTGTTGCCGCGTTCATACATATGACAACATTTTAACGTTTTTGTGGTCGAAATGTGATCAAATTCCACCCTTAACAGTGTATAGAGTGTATTCTCAACTTCGATTGTGCCATTTTATGTTACATGAGTCTTTCTGTTTGTTCTACTGCATGAATATGGCGTTTTCCCAATTTATCGCAACCTTGTTTTTTTGGATAAGCATTGTAGCGTTTGGACGAGTACCCTTCTTATTTTGGGTAAGTCTTTTCATAATGGGCAACCAATCTGGCGTTGGAACATGTTTACATCTTGACTCCTCGTTCCAAGCACATCATGTATCTGACAACATTGTCAGAACTAGTCGACAGGCATTTGGAAGTAGGTATAGTAAACTACTGTGGAATGCTACTCCTAATCTTAAAATGAACTGTGGCCAGTATTTTCAAATATCCAAAAGACAGTTTTGACGAGCCTTCATTTAATACTAAATAATTTGGCTTCTTTAATTTTTTTTAAATGGAGACAGCGCAGTGGTGTTGTAGGGATAATGTCCAAACCACAAAACTATTTTGTCAAGTATCTTTACAAATGTATAGTATTTGACAGGATATTTGGTTTATCAGGATAAAAACTTGAAAGTAATTTTTTAAAAGTAATATTCAAACTAAGCAAAAGTTAGTGATCGTTTTCAAGAAACAAAGCATTTATAATAGTCTTATGGACTATTTCTAAACGATTACGAAATAATTGAGATACTCAAATAATTAAAAAATGGAATTATTTGTTAAAATAAAACACTTAAGTTCGTAGAACTTATCAATATTTATGGAACCAAATGGACTATGTATATATTAAATGTGAATATACAGAACCTTTTTATTAAACAACCTCTTAGTTGTAGTTATAAAATTTCTACATTTATTCATTAAAACTGACATTCCAAAACTTTTCAAATATTGATAATCACAATACTTTAGTAGAACCTTTATTAATGTTCTGATCGAAACATATTATCATCTCTAATTGAAAACTTATAAATTTAATGATTTATTTAGCTCGGTACAAATTTAATTTTAGTCACGATATTTTATGGTTTGTAGTCATAACTATCAAAAATGTCGTTTTATATAAGCAAGACAATGTCGACATTTTTAATTTGGGATTGGTGTTTGAAATCGGTGCATTCCTTTTAACATCCATTCATACCGTAATTAGATTGTACTCCAAAGACCTATGTGCTCTTGAGAACGGATTGATCTCATACTTTAGGAATCTACATGGTGTGCACAACTATCATAAAAACTATTTTACACAGTAACAAAATTTAACAAACAAACGTTTACCATTTTCTTTCAGAAGTTTGCATGCCCGATTTCATACCAAACAACAGTAAAATAAACAAAATTCACGACATGATTGCCAGATTATTTATGTTGGTGATGATAAATATTATTGTTAGCAACGCTGAATTTATGGTGTCGATGATTTATTTGAGTTTTTTAAAAATTAATATTCTTTATTAAGTACTCTTTGGTTAAACGAATAAGCATTCAAACCAAAGCTAACTTTGGTTATTGGTGAACCACTCGATTTCTTTTCATTTGAAGTGGAGTAAATGTCATGGGTACCTTTTTGTCAAGAATGGGAAGCAAAGTACTAAACAGTTGTAATGGAAGAAAATGTAATAGTTCACTTGAAACTAAAATAATAAAAACATTTACAAGATCAATTAAGCCTTTGGTACTTTGTAATGGTACACAGTTTGTGATTTGAAAACCTAGCTTGTTGAAGTTTTATGGAGGTGTAACACGGGGTGCGCTATAGGTCCCGATTTTTCCTTCCCATTCGTCCTTTGTAAATTATTGTACAAGAGACCATTAAATTATTAGATATTACAGAATATAAAACCTAATTAAAAGTAAACATTCTCCAGCATATAACGTATAAACTTGTAAGTCGTATATTAGCCTGAATGTGCTGCTTAGAGTAATGTATATTATTCATTTGCACTTCATAGAGTGTGGGAATTTATGCGAATAATTAAATACAACCCACAACTGTTGTTTCTGATTAAATGATCCAATAAGAAACACAACTGACTTCCACACAGTTGTAAGCAAGACCAAAAAAATCGACTGACCTGGAAAGTGAATTTGCCATAATATAGAGAATTTTCATTCCATTTTATAACTAAATATTTATTTAAGTAGTTACATAAATATTTACATAAATACCTAAACGAAATACACACAATCAAATGTACAAAAACGTTTATATAAATATGTCCCGATTCATAAATGCCGTTAATGCTTCATTTTTTGTTATGTAGTTATAATACTACACAGGGAAAATTTGTTACATTAACTATTATAGATTTGCTTGAGCATCTAAACCTCCAACTTTTTCACAAATTTTTGCATCATTTTACCCCAGTCCCCTACTCGGGTAAATGAAATATATAATAAAATTATGCAAACTTCCTCGAGAATAGGCTTAAATAGTTTATATGCTCAGTAGCAAAAATTTAGGTCAGGTGAGTTGAGAAACTGGCAATTATCTTAAAAACTTGGATTGGTACCAGACTTCGAAGCACGTGGACGACAATAACAAGTTATAAAAGCATAATTTTAAGGTACTTTTATATACAAAATGGATTAAAAATATATAACATCAAAGACTAAGTCTACTTGGCTTCGAAGACAGTATCGTCACGTCAAATGTTAAAATTTAACTATTATAAAATAAAATTGCAAACCTTTGATATAACGCGAATATTTGCAAACCTTTAAACCATTTTTTATATTGTTTAGACGGGAAGACTACTGTCGTTGATCACATACTAGTTTGGAAACCAATTCATGAAGTTTCAATATGATTGTTATTAGGGCTGTTTTCCAGTTGTGTTATTTTAGTTTCCTTATCTTTGGCACACTTGCGTTCAGATTAAATAAACCTAAAAGAGTTACACAAATATGGAGATCAAATATCATTCCATCTAGTACTGCTGGCCAACCACATGTTGATATCACAAATTACAGAAAACTGTATTCGACGTGTCTGGTTCACGTTATAAACTACCAAAGGAAAAATTTAATAATTTCCATTGAGGTTGCTACTCCAATTGTTATATCAAACTATTACGTTGTCAAAGGAGGATATCAAATTGAAGTAGCACATCAAACCATTGAATACGAGCTTCAAGCAAATGTATTTCAACAAAATGTAAATTCAAATAGCAAAAGTCAAAATATAACATTTTGTCACAATCTCCTATTCGAAAATCGATGCAACGACTTACCATTCTACGACATAACAAGTAACATCAAACCTTGGAAATGTGAGGCGCATTTATATTTATTTCCCCCAACGTATCAACAAGACAAAATGTTTTACGAATGGGACTCCGTTCCTGTGAAAAGCTTATTTCTGATTGTACCTGGAAGTTTCAAAAGATTTCTGTTCAGTATACCTCGCACCTTTCCCAACAATATTGATCCAGTATTTGACAAAAGTGTCAAAGTCGCTCCCGACGCCCTTCTCGTTACTAGGCAGCAATTTAATGTACTTGTACTCCCCAACGTCGAGAATCGAGACAATCGAAATACTCTTATGAGTTGGTACAATGCGTTAACAATATATAGGGATGGCACAAACAAAGGAGACTATAACTACACAACAGTTAATAGCCATTTATTCATTCACGTCGAAAATGAAAAATCACTTTTGTGGATCTGTCGAGACTGTACAAGTTCAAGTGTACTTGACTTCATAATTATACCACAATACTCTACTCTTTTCCAAATTTTAGAATCAATTAAATCTAAATATATTTTGAGTGTTGGAAAAAATTGCTGGCAAGTCGGTTTGGATTTAGAATATGCAAATGCATTGCAAAAATTTTCCAATAGCGACCCATCAAATTTTGAATACACCTCTTTTCTTAGTTTTTATAAAGACACTACCAACAAATACGATATGGACACGGCACGATTTCAAATCGAAATGCGACTACTTAGCTCTGCATTCAAAAACTTTAGTGGCCAAACGATCAATATAATGGAAAGGGACTTTGTCTTTAATGCAAAGAAATACGGCTACCAATCTTGCATTATAAAGGCTTCAAATTTCTACCCAGGTTTCTATCTTGGAAATTTCGGGAAACGGGACAGTCCCCAATTTACATTTCACCCATCAACCCTCAAATTTGTAAGTTGTGGAAATACTTCGTTGACAGGGATCGTACCTGCGTTTGTTCAAATTGTCTCCATTTTCGAACCCACTCTATGGCTCTTTATCGCCAGTTCGTTTACAATACTTGCTTTGCTAGTACATTTAAAGCTGTCATCCCACAAAACTCGAATTCACCATTCGTCATTTCTCAGCTTTTTCCGAATTTTAGTAGAACAGGGCGACCCAATCAGAGAATCACTTTTTCTATTTTCACCATCAACTCGAATAACATTTAGTATTGCATTGTTTGTTGGACTTGTGCTCAGCACATTGTTTAAAAACGAGAATATAACCCAAATAACATTGCCTCGACAACCAAAAGTATTATTCAACAGTTTAAACAATTTGATAGAAAACAATTTTACAATATACACTCGTGTTACTCTTTTGGGATGCGTAGATATTCGAATATCAAAATTCTTAGCTTTGTCACCCGAACTAGGCAATTTTATTGGATTCATAGAGCCCCATGGGAACTACTCGGATCACGATTTTTCAAACTTATTTTACAGTGAGCTGTACACCTACGGTAAAGCAGAAAATTCTTGGGTTAATCCAGTTAGCTGGCTTTCTCCGAATTCTTTTTCGAAGCCAGTGCATTATCTAATGAATCATACTAAACTACTGCCAAATTGGATGAAAACATTACTAAATTACAATGTGCTCGATAAAGGTCTCATGACAAGTTGTAATAAAACAGCTGTGCTTTTACCTGACCTTGCTGCGCATGCGTACTACTATAGCTTAAAAAAGGAGAAGAAAAGTACATTTTTAGGAAATGACTTGAAAATGTCAAAGTCTTATGGGTTAAAATTTGGTAGGAGAGTAAATCCGCAAATTCTTCTGAGACTACAAGGTTTATACAGTGCAGGTCTTTGGGACTGGTGGACGAAACTGATGGTCGATTTTGTACCTAGAATTCAGGGTGGATTTTTACAGGATGGAATTCAACCGGTGAAAGCTTCAGATATGGATGGGAATATTGTGGTTGTATTTGTTATATATTGTGTTGGCATACTGACGGGAATTTTAGCGCTAGTAGTTGAAACTAAAGTAATAGGTTGGCTGACTAAATGGTTTGTTAACTTTTTCAAGGCATGCTACAACAAAGTTGGGAAATGCTGCGATGCTGAGTACAGAGTACAATAATTTTAATAACTTTAGCTCTAAGATGTCAATTACAAATCATTTTTAAGAAAATCGCAAAAATCTAGAGATTCGTCTTTTCAATAAATAATAGCCGTTGTTAGCTTACGATAAATTAGAAATCAAGCATGTGATGTTCATCAGAGTGAATTGGTTTTAAATATGCATTAGCGAAATGAATATTTGAAAAACTCAAAGGTAAAGTGCAAACGTAAGAAAAAATTGCTTGTCGACATAGCATGTCATATATGTAGAATCATTAGTAAGAAACATTTAATACCCATGTGTTCAGACAGAAACATAGCTAAATATTAAGAACATTTTTTGTCACTCTAAGTATTTAGATAAAATATGAAACTTATTTTGATTACCTGTCAAGTGAGATGGGGACGAGGCTGTAAGCTGAAGCACAAACGGATAATCCCTACAAGTAGGCCATACATTTACACATGAACGCACCAAGAACCGAAGCTGAAAGGGAAAAGTAAAACAAAACTGTTAAAAACTAAGTACATAAATGAAATACAATGAACAACACCCAAAAAATACAATAAAACGAATCTGTAACAGTTAATAGCGTTTTTCGTTTTGTACCTATATCGAAAATCGAAAAATTGTGGAGAAAGTTGTGTTGGTGTACCTACGGAAAAGCGAACAAAAAACGAGAACCTTCTAAACTTTGAATTCCTGGGTATCTTACATCAATCCAGTATTATTACTCGTGCAGTCAGACCGGGAGAAACTTGTAACATTTGCTCGCCGTACGAAAACGAAAATGCTCATCTGATTGGTCAGCGGACTGCTTTGCGTGAATGTATGCTCACGCTTGAGTGAGCAAAAACAATAGCGACCAGTGCATGAGGATTAAGCAAATACCTCTGTAAGTATATTATCGTGATGTACATAAATTATCTTTTTAGCGTTATTGCTGGGAAACTGCCAAGTACTACTGTTTTATCAAAACATGTTTGTTTCACAACCACTAAAATTATTACAAAATATGATTAATTAATTCGTATGTTGTTTTTAAAAAACGCGAAACCGTTAATTTTTTATTCCTTCTCCTTCGGCTTTTGCAAACGATTGTACACGAGACAAAGAAATTATCAGTTGGCACGGAATAGAAAACATAACATATATAATCATAATATAACACAGGGATATTTCTTATAGATCTGCTTGAGCATCCGAACCACAATTTTTTCCACAAATGTGGGATCATTTTACCTCAGTCCTCTACTTTGGTAAATGAAATATGTATTAAAATTATGAAAAACTCCAGGTCGATTGGCTTAAACATTTAATATGCTCAGTAGCAAAAATGTAGGTCAGGTGGGTTGACAAACTGGCAATTATCTTAAAAACACTTATTGCTACAAGACGTCTAAGCACGTGGACGACAATAAAAAGTTACAAAAGCACAAGGTCAGGGTACATTCAAATATAAAATGGTGCTTAAATTCGTAGCATCAAAGACAGAGCAAGGAAACTCATTAGCATTAAAAGCAACACGTAAAACCAGTAAAATATGTATATTAAATATATTTTGTCTTGACGGCAGTTTTGTCATGCCAAAATGTTAAAATTTAAATATAACCCGATAGGTTTATATAATTAATATGCTCAGCGACAGGATTTTAGGTCAACTGGGCTGTCAAAGTGGTAATTATCTTAAAAGACTTATTGGTACCAGACGTCTAAACACGGGGACGACAATTACAACTTGTATAAGCACAGCGTTACGGTACCTTGAAATAGAAAGATGGCTTGCACATAAGCAAAAGCAACGACTAACACAAAAACGTGCCATAATTCATGAAAAGCTATTAGCATTAAAAGCAACACGTAAAATCACTCAAATTTATTAAATATATTTTGCCTTGATGACAGATTTGTCAAGTTATGTTAGAATTTAAATATTATAAAATATAATTGTAAACCTCTCGTTTGATATAACGCAAATATTTGCAAATCTCGAAAACTATTTTTCACTTGTCTAGTCGTGAAGATCACTATTGTTGATCCCATACAAGTTTAGAAACAAATCATTGAAATTTCAATATGATTGTTATTAGGGCTGTTTTCCAGTTGTGTTGTTTTAATTTCCTTATCTTCGCCACATTTGCGTTTAGATTAAATAAACCTAAAAGGGTTACAGAAATATGGAGATCAAATATCATTCCATCTAGTATTGCTGGCCAACCACATGTTGACATCACAAATTACAGAAAACTGTATTCGACATGTCTGGTTCACGTCATCAACTACCAAAGGAAAAATTTAATAATTTCCAATGAGGTTCCTACTCCAATTGTAATATCAAACTATTACGTTGTTAAAGTAGGATATAAAATTGAAGTAGAACATCAAGCAATTGAGTACGAACATCAAGCAAACATATTTCAGCAAAATGTGAATTCGAATAGCAAAAGTCAAAATATATCGTTTTGTCACAACCTATTGTTCGAAAATCGACACAACGACTTAAAATTCCACGACAAAACCAGTAACACGAAACCTTGGAAACGTGAGGCACATCTGTATCTATATCCCCCAACGTATCAAAAAGACCAAATGTTTTACGAATGGGATTCCGTTACTGGAAAAACTTTATTTCTGATTGTGACGGGAAGTTTCAAAAGATTTTTTTGGACATACCTCGTACGTTTAACGACAATATTGACCCAATTTTGGAGAAAAATTACAAGTTGGAAGCCCTGCTAGTTACTAGGCAGCAGTTTAATGTACTTGTACTCCCTAAAGTTCAAAATCGAGACAATCGAAATACTCTTGTGAGTTGGTACAATGCATTAACAATATATAGGGATAGACAGTACGGGAGCGGGACAAATTCGTCGTGGTCATTCTATACGCGTCATCTTCTACCGAACAATTCTATACGAGCGTCATATTATACTACATATTATTATACATATCCAGATGCGTATTTCCTATCC
>JAQFZG010003080.1:0-14510 GCA_034695465.1 Entomobrya nicoleti | reverse complement strand
TTCTTTCCATTATTGCTAAATATTTTGGGATTCTTGTCATTTGGGATTCTCGTTTTATGGATAGATTCCTAGGACCGAAAATACTAGTTATAATTATTATACGGAGTAAAAAATTGAAAGATGTTGATCAAATAATTTGGTGGAAGTTAATGGTTTGATTCTAATTATTTATTTAGAAAGCCAACTCAACGTTTTAACAGTATCAAATAATCTACTTGGACATTTTTTTCTAAAACCTTCTTCGAATTGGTTATTAATTTTTTATCATTTTTTTATTTAAAGCCAACCATAATTTGGGTTTAGATTGTGGGTTTAATTTGAAGTGGTCATTGACATCAAAAGTATGCCATATTGCACAACACTCATAATAGCTCAAATTACAGTATAAATATAAGCTTAATGGTTTTATTCTTTATTTTTGTATAACTACAAACTTTTATTGGCATTTAAAAAATTGTGTATATGGATTTAAAATAACAGCTTTGTTGGCATGAATATTTTTTAAAATAAGGTTAACCTACAACACATACCTGGAATAGTAAAAACCACTAATTGTTCGAGGTGAATGTAAATATTTCATTATGGACTAATAGCAACATTAGAGCTAGCGTTGACACACACCTCGTTACAAACTGCTCAGGTAACTATCAAACGCTGTAACTGTAAACAAGGATGCTAACGACTATAACTTGCAGTTTGTGTCTTAATAAAAAGTATGTTTAATGACGTCAAACCATATTGACAAATATCAAACAAAATAGAGTCGACAAAAAACCAAAGTCATTCAGCAAATACATGGACAATTTCCAATCTTAGATTATGCATCAATTTTTTTACGTTTGATCGACTTTTTTTAAATTTAAATGTGGACAACTCTTCAAATAATGAAATTTTTTACGACCTAAATGAGCAATAAAAATACTCTAAAAACCAAACACGTGTAAAACATAAAAAAATTGAGAAACCGAAGACATGTAATTCAACTTACAATCTAAGTTCTGATTTACGACTTCAGGACTCAGCTACGGTTTTATGGTTTGCTTGAAAATTCTAGGCAGTGGAATTTTCAGCCTAATTTAAGCTAAGGGGCAAATCTGGTAAAACGCTATATGTAAAACTTAGATAGTAAATCTACTACAAATCCCAGGTTTATCTTATCATTGTGACAGTAAATGTTCAAAGTATGAACAAAATATTGATTGAAATACGAAAAAAAACACAAAAACGGAATGTCTGTTTATAGAGTAAAATCAAATGGCGTACGAAAACATGGCAATTCAAACTTTATAAAAATATATATTTGCCGCATTCATTATAAATTTGACATTGTTTAGGATATCAAACTTGTTTTTCGGTGAGCAGGTTCGCGAAAAATTACCACATCGTTAGCTTTTCAGCAAAGGAATTTGATTTAAAAGTATATTTTTTATGTTATGATATCCTTATCGTTTGCTACTTAATGTTTTCCGTATTACATGTTTTCACGTATTTATATGATATTAAATTATTTATATCCTGTCATCACAGAGACATTACTATTCTTCGTCTTGCCTCACTCACTAGGGAACTAAAAAACGTGTCTCTCGCAAATCAGTAAATGAATAGTCAATTCTGGGTTAAGTTTACTCGTAGATTACGATTCTGGAATCCTTTTTGTGTAAAACTTATAAACATATTTACTACGAGCATTTAATTTTCTTCTAAAGCCATCTAAACTTAGCCTCGGGCACCATGTAGCATTTTAGAACAAAAGATACAAAAGAAATAGTTTCTGACAAAGAAACCAACGAACTGAACGTTATGATGCCCATTAATGCAACCTGACCTTGTTATGTACAAAATTAAATATCGCCCTAGTAAATATGTTTAATAATTTTACACAAAAAGGATTTCAGAATTGTAATCTACGAGTAAAATTGACCCAGAATTGACTATGCCCTTACTGATTTTACTAGACTAGACACTTTTTTTAGTTCCCGTGTAAGTATAATTATCACTCTACTTCATGTCGTCTAAGAAACAAGTAACCAAACCAAACATTACTTTATAAAAACAACCGTAAGTTATCATCAGTGGAATATATCTTGCTAAAATTTGACATATTACTTCAAAATACTCAAGTTTTCCTTATTCTGACATGTCATCGAAACTTTTACAAAACAATGTTCTTATGACGTCCAACCAAGCTGAAAATATCCTCCAAAATCTACAGAATAATAATTCGAACATAAGTGAGGAAGTTTATTAGTCGTAAACAAAACCGATTTTTAAAAACAAAATGTTTTTGTTTTCGAAGATTAAGCTCTATAATCATTTATACTTCCAAAGCATGCTAGAGTCATTATAAAGCTTATTAAAAATATTTATGAAACATTAGAAATTATTTTAAGGGAATTCGGCAAAAACAAACTTTGTTTTCCATTTCATGGATAATTAGCTAGCTTGATAATTGGATTATAATTCGTTTTATTATAAAGTAGCACAAAAAAGGGTGGCACTTCCTTGTCTACCCTACTAAATCCTGATGCAAGAGTTTATTATAAATTCCTATTCTAAATGGGATTTGCGAATGTGATTTGTAATTGTTCCAAAAATCATTAAAATTTAACTAGTATTTTGGTGAAAAAGACTTATTCAAAATTCCAATACGAAAATCAAGCATTACGAAAAACGTACACGAGCAGAACACAATATAAAACGTAATCATTCGTACTTTAAAACACTCCAAATCTCTTGTTCAAAAATGCATTACTCTCAAAGTCTTCTTGAATTTATTATAGACGCAAATAAAATATCACCAAAATTTGCTGGTCACCTATTCGAATTCGATACTCCGTCCAAAAAATTTCGCAGGGTAAAGAAATTAAGGCCATGGGATGACTACAAGTTACGATGGGCAATTCTTGTGCTGTTTTCTACTGTAATGTTTCTGAACATTCTGGAACTTCGACAAGATTCAGTCGAAAAGCGAAGCATGAATACAATCCCAAACACAAATTTATGCATCATGATATCACTCATGTCTCTACTGGTAGCAGCACATTGTAGAATCAGAGAAAAATTTCCAGATGACTATGTCAACTTTCTGAATGGCGTAATAGATTTAAGGATACATGTCAAAGGTAACGCCGAACTAAGAAACCAACTTTTTAATTTATTCAATTATCAAAATTACATTTTATTTTTCGTTGTAGGTATTCCGGAAAAAGTCTTAGCAAAATGGAAACTTGCAACCTACTTCCTTTTCTTTCTCCGATTTTGCTGTACACGAGTATTTCCATTCGCATTCCCAATTTCGTGTACTCTTGACAACGCCATGCCATTCAACATAATATGGCTTCTCGAAAAATCTTGTTGGTGGTCGAATGGAAAAAGCATTATTTGGAAAATATTCGAGAAAGGAATTACATTTGTTCTGAATTATATCATTTGGCATGTAATTTCAATTCATGGATATCGGTCCGTTGTGGATTTACTCACTGGAATACTACTGCTTACATCTTGCCAGCAATTAGTGAAAAGGTAACAATAAATCAAACAAATAGTTCTTCGATTTTTTATACATTTGTTTTACAATTTTTAATTATTTGCAGAAAAATATCCACTATAATGGGCAACATCTCTGAAGATATATCTTCCAAACTGGCACTAATCCGAGGGATTCACATTTTAGTTGAAAAATACAACCAATCTATGAAATTCCTACTATTTGGTAACTTTGTCATTAGTGGAGTCTCGCAAGTAATATGCGTTGCTGCTCTCATCTGGCAGCCATCTTGGAGTTCCGTTCCTGTCGCACTAAACCTCTTTTACTTTGCGGTAAATGTGAATACAGCTTTGATAATTTTGATAGTTTATGGGTTCGCCGGGGATTTTTATGATGCATCCTATAATATGTTGTCGGACCTAAATCGTCAAAATATACAAAGATCAGAGTGTAAGATTGCAAAAAAGGAACAAAGAATGAGAAAAAGTTTTTTCAAGTCTTGCCAAGTTCAAAAGATCAAGTTTGGTTTGTCGAATTTCATTGAGAAAACAACACCACCAATATTTCAGAAATTTTGTGTCGATCGAATAGTGGACCTACTATTAGTAAGGAAATAAACTGTGCAAACAATTTTAATTCAAAATACAGAATTCATCTTCACACTAATTAAAACAACATGTCTCTAATTGTAAGGTGGATACCGCACAAATAAATAATAAAACAGCTTTAACTGTAACGTCTTATTTCTTAACTTAAGCTTTATAATTTAAAATATATATGAATGCCTCATCAAGTTAGGAATTTTCATTTGCAACATATCATAATAACGCTGCGTCCCAACTGTATCTACACATATTGGACCCTGGTTAGAATTTGGATTTATTTCCTATGTATATTATGTTAGATTAATTTTTGTAGTACCGCATGTAGTAAAATAAATAGCTATACCGATAAAACGATTCCATGAAATTTTCTTAATATTTGCGCATTAAAATCAATATCACAATCAATAATTCAGGAGAGGTATTCCAATTTATTTTTAATATTGGCTTTGAGCATTTCACTTAAAAGAAAAACATTACGAAAAACAAAAACAGCTCAAAGGAAAATTACTGAAAATAATTACGCCAAAGTTGGAATACATGGCAATTATAAAAAATTGTTTAGACAAGTAAGCCTTAAAGTTTATTATAATTAATTTTAACTTCATTAGTTTAAGAATACTAATTTTCATTATCACATTATGAAATATTTTTAATAGTTTCTTTAAAGTGTAATTTAATATAGTATAGAAATTATATGCTAATATCACTCATGGTTTAATAAGTAAAATTGCATTTGTTAAATTTGTCATTAAAATTTGGTAATATCCTAATTCTGAATTCCTATTCAAAATAAACTGTTCCCCACATCTGATCGCTAGCAACCGCTTACTTCTCCATTTAATAAAATAGTAGTAGTTTTGATGATATCTATTAAATGTGTGATGAAGTGCCATTCTATGTAGCACCAACTTGTGACTATTCTCTGTTATCTTCACAGCACAAGGAAACAGCACTAGTACCGCTACCGTAGCAATCACACACGCATGGCCTGCAACAAGTGTAATTGTTATGGGAAGTATATGCCTACATTTAAGTACCATCCAAAATGAAACGGTAATTAAAACCTGACCAAAAGTCAACAAAAGAGCGGCAAGGTGCCGTATAAAATTGTCACCAACTTTTAGAATGATTCTAAGGTGCATGTATAATTTAAGTGTGACTCTTTCGCTCCTTTGCTCTGTGGATTTGATAATTTGATTAAGACACTTTATAGCTGTAAAAGCTAATACCATTAGGAAGAACAGGATAACTACCATAAAGCGTAAAAATTCTAAAACAACAAGCGAAAAAAGAAACCAACGTAAAAGAACTATTGAAATAATAATTATTAAATTTCGTTCATATGGTGATGGCAAAAATAGTTCAAAAATTAGGTAAAATGCATCCAAGTCCATTAATATTGTAGCAAAAGGCAAAAGGAGAAATATCCCAATAACGGCCAAACTTTCAAAAAAAATTAGTATTCCAATCCAATCTCTTGACTTAGATTTTTCGAATTTGTAATCTAAAATTTAAAAAAGTAAGCATTAATATTTTTGGTAAATTTCCTGCAGAATTTTATGGCCACTTACATTTTCTCTCTAGAAAAAGTAATTCGTTTATCATGTGTAAAATCTCTGGAGCTTTCCAATAGATGTAATAAGTAGCGGTTTCGGCAAATGCACAAGAACCAATAAACAAAAGGAAGACTGTGGTCACTACGTCAATTTTGGGGAATTGGGGGAAATATTTCATAAATGGTAGAAGCACACATGATCCGACACAAATTACGAAAGTTAGAAGTATCAAAACGAGAAATAATGGAATATACTTCAGTTTATTTACTTGATGTACTTTAAAACTCAGTTTTCCCGGAATGATTTGAATTTCCAAGGGATATGGATACAAATATTTAAATATAAGCTTTTGGAAATTTATGGCCTTTTGAACAAGGGGAGTTGCAATTGAGTTTCTATTGAATTCCATTTCAAGGATTTTAGCGAAGTCTTTCCAGTAGAGTGACATATTGCGGCTGTATGAAGTTTTGAAATGAAAAAAAGTGATACCAAATATGTTAAATAAACTTAAAGTGGAGTTTCTGTTCGTTAGGCGGATTTGCAGAATGTGCGCAGTATGTGCATTGATTTTTTTGTACAATGCTTAAACAAGTATAAGGCTTGCTTTTCCAGTATTTTATCTCAAATAATATTAATATAAATCTAAATATGAAAAAAAACACTATGTATTTTGGGAATTTAGAGTAGAAAATTTAAATAATTTATTATATATCTACAGTAAAAATCAAATGGATGAGTAAGCAATTTAGATATTAATCGATGAGGAATTCTATGTTTAGCATTATATGAAAGTTTGGTTATATGTTAAAAAAAACTAAACCCAGAAGTATCGAATTCAGCATGAACATATTAAAGTTATGTGAACTAAAGGTGCGGCTAACTGGCTTTCTTGTATAAAAAACATATTATATACACATATTTAATAATATATGTAATAAAAACATACGAAAATTCCGAATCCGAATTTTTATAAAGTAATTTTAAATCTATAGGAAAGATACATTGATTCATTTGAATATTTAGTCATTTGGAATCTTTACCAATGCTATTTATGCATGAGAAATCGTTCAAATACTGTGATGTTCACATACAAAGTCTTTGTATAAAAGTAAATTTTGTAACAAAAAATCTTATGTGATTGCATAAATAGCCACTCTGCTGGAAACAATATCGATTACCATGGCATACTGTCTGTATTGATTTCTTACAAAGCATATATAACGGAATGTATCGATTTTTACATAACAAAGCTTACAATTTTGTTTTACTGCAAAATTAGATTATTATTGTTGATCATTACGGTCTTAGATATGAATTGTGTTAGTTTGAACATTAAATTATTGAGACCGCTTCACCAAAAACACAACATAATTTCAAAAAAAAATTACAATAGATTAACGATTAATCAGTAAAACAGCATTGATTATGCCGCTGACTATAACTTCGTAATAGTTCATTGACATATTTTGAGTTAATGAAAATTGTATTCCAAACCTTACGGATACCTCCCGCTGTGATCTTCACTTTAAAAAGTAATAGTAGCTTGCTTTACACCTATTAAACGTCTGGTAAACCGCTCGTTTTCGCAAAACAAATTTTCGGCTATACTTACTTATTTCTACAACGAACGGTAACATGATTAACAATACAGAGCTTGTTAGTACTACTATAATACCAGCTAAGAACGTTATGGAGACTGGAAAAATATGTCTACACTTAACTACCATCCAACTAGTTATAATTACAATTTGGAAAAATAGCAAAAGGATAGTTACAACAAGACGAGACACAAAGTCACCCGTCAAACAAATATATCGTAGTTGTGTGTACACTTGGAGAGTTGTTAGTTCAGTAAAGTGTTTTTGGTTTAAAACCCTCTTCAGACAAGTGGTAATTGTAAAAATTAGACTCAACGCTAAAATACCTACCGTGCTAACAAAACGTAGAAATTCGAATACAAAAACTGTGAAAATATTTAGGCGTATCCAAAAACATGCCAATATAATTGTAAATCCACGCTCATAGGGAGACGGCAGTAAAAGCTCAAACACGTGATAGTATGGATCAAGTTGTATTACAAATATTCAATGGTCAACAAGACTACTATTTGTAATTCTGTGAAAATAGGACTTTTGATGTCTAAAATAGGAAATACACTTATGTGTGTGTTTTTATGTGTTTAATTTAGAACGAGAACTTTATTCTTGAAAGTGAATTATGATTATTTTTAGACAGCTGTGGCCAATGGCCAACAACCGCTTGGGGATAATCACAAACCGTCGCCGATTTGAATTCCCCTTGATGTACTCAAATTACATATTATTTGTGTGGTACCTTAATGCCAATACAAAGCCAACTATTATAAGCAATATAGAGTGGCGTTCGTGTAATAGGATATATAAATACATTGGTATTTATACATGGATTTAGGCTAAAGCCTTCACTTGATTAGGTCCTACATAAGAATATGTGTACATATAATGCTCACGCGACATCAATTACTACTAAATTCAGAAATGATGGAATAATGATCTAAAATGATTTAAATCTAACTTATGGTCTTCGCTGACATAAATGCGTAAAAAAATTAAGTTAGAACGTAGCTGGTTGCGAGTTGTAACAAAATTCTTTCAGCTACAGCTTTTCCCACGTTAAGAGTTACGTGAAGGAACCGCTCAACAACTTGATTTTATCCACAAATTCCTTAAAAAGTTGCCAGAATATTTTTTTCATGAGTGATAAATTAATTAAAATTGGTCAGTTTGAGAAGGGTTTGACATGTCATTATTCAAATTGCACATTTATCACAAAGGACAACCGCCATCATAATATTTTTTTCTGAAAATCATGCATGCAGGAGGGTATGGGCAATTTCTTCATGCAAGTTCATGTAGATTCATTAGCATATTGTATGAACCACTGGAAAGGATGGTAAAATAATGCTTTTAACAAAAACCGCATAACCACCTATCTCAGTTGTTCAATCTAGACGTGCGCATACATATCACGCATACATTTTTCTGTGAACTAAAACAGAATAAAAATGTTCGAATGTGGAGTCATACACAAACACAACATTTGCAAGTTTTTGGTGAGTGACTTTGCATGTTAACAAACTTAACAGTTCCAGCGCGTAAACATCTTAAAAAGTTTATTAAGGATTAATAAGTAAAACAGAGTTTGTTATGTTGCTGATCAGAACTTGGTAGTAGTTTGTTTCCGCCGCTTGAGTTAAAGTGAATTGCACTCCGAACCTAATAGGTAGCAAACGTTGAGACTTCCATCTTAGAAAATAGTAATAAGTCATTTTGTTCCTGTTAAACGTGTGATAATGAGCTCTTCTTTGCACAACAAATTTCTGGCTAAACTCACAAATCTCCACGATAGGCGGTAAAATTAATACTAAGCCAGCAGTAGTAAATATTACCATAAGACAAGCCACAAAAGTTATGTAGAAAGGCAAAACATGTCCACATTTAAGTATCATCCACGAAGTTGCTGTAATTAAAACTTGGACAAAGAGCATGAAGAAAATTGCAACGTGACGAATAAAATAGTCTCCAATTGATAGACCAACTCGTAGTTGCGCGTGCAGTTGCAGACTTTTCAGTTTGGGAGTGTGCCAATTCGTAGAAATTTTTTTGAGACAACTCGAAGCCGTAATGAGTAAACTTAATATAACAAATAAAATTGTGGTAATGAAACGTAAAAATTCTGCAACGGCAATGAAGATAAGAATAAACCGTATCAAAGCGACAAATAATATAACGGTTAAGCTTCGTTCATACGGTGATGGCACAACCAGTTCAAAAATGTGATAATATGGATCAAGTTCCATTATAATCACGGACAAAGGGAGGACAAGTGCTACAGCATTAATTTGTAGGTTTAGCCCGAAAAGAAATAGGCCTGCCCAGTCTCTTGAATTTCTTTTCTTGAACTTGTAATCTGTAAAACGGTAGTATATTTAGTTTTGACAATACATTTAAATATTTAAATAAACTTAGAATTCGAACTTACATTTACGCTCAATTAACAAAAGTTGATTGATGAGCATTTCGATTTCAGGAGCTTTGATGTAAACTAGATATGTGGCGAGTTCCACAAACGCGCACGAGCAGAAAAATAAAGAAAACATGATTGATACAACGTTAAGAGTGGAATCATTTTGACAATATTTAATGACTGGTAAGGCCAAGCAAGATCCCATCGTGGACACAAATGTAAATAAAAATAGAGAGGTTAAAAATGGAATGTACTTAAACTTTGAAATTGTGTCAACTTTACAGAAAAATATTCCGTTTCTAATAAACATGTGAAATGGATATGGATACATGAGCTGAAAAACAAGCTGATTAATTGTCACAGCTTTTTGGACTAAAGGTGTGGCGAAAGTGTTTTTGTTTCTCTTCATTGTTGATTTTGTAAGTATTTTTTTTAGATAAATCTCAATTTATTCGTACTATCAAATATTGTGATCCTTTGCTCCTGTTTTAACTAAAGTTGATGGTTTAAAATAGTTATTAATCAGTTGTAAACATAGTCGAGTCAATTTGGTTTTTCAAAATATTCTACTTTGCTAAATATCCTAACCAAAAACTCGGGATCGAAACAGACAAAGCGTGTACACATACGTGTATTAAAACATTGAATGTAACGGTATCAACGTCTCCGCTAAAGCTATTTTAATTATTCAGTTGTATCGAACCCGTTTATGTTACGAAGTGAATTTCCTTAGATATATATCATTTTTTCAACTTAAAACATTAAAAGAACATTAAAAGTAGCTTGCTTTACACGTGTAAGCTCAATCGATTTATCTATTTCTGATAATATCAGCTCTATATTAATGTGGTAATTCATGCCAAGTCTAGAATAGCAGCAAAATTTATAACGTTATGTAACAATATTCTTATAACATGAGATATAAATCTAATCAATTCTGTTGGTTACGACTATAAATTTTTTTACAAAAAAACATTTGGGTTAAAAAATATATTTGCATATGGGAATAGAGTAAAGTAGACGGTATTTTGGATTAAAATATGCAGCATTGATTAAATTAACTAAAGCGTGTAACATTTTAAATTTAAGTTTAGAGTAACTACATTGGCAAAATAGAAATTAGGTGGCTTCTCTTTTAATGTCGGTTGTGCACTGCAATTCCAATTAATAAATAATTTTACTAGTATTTTGAGGTGAGCTTAAAAAATTCGACTACAAAAAGTAATATTTTACTTTATATGATGTGATTGTTGATTGATTGATGAGTTATTCATCATTTTCAAGGATATACAATTATAAATATTATAACAGTTGATCATACTATATTGCCAAAGTTATTTATCGACAATTGTTTGTCGGGAGCCAAATTTGGTGAATGACTTCAAAACAGAAGCATTCGGATTCAATAATCCCAGTTAAAAATGTGTGAAGAATCAATCAGTTAAGTAGTATAAATTACAAGGAATCGCCAGTGATTCGAATTAAGAAGCAAAAAAAGTATTTTACTGTTGTGTATTATATCGCCAAATACAACGAATCAGTCATTTTACTAATTAGGACCAGTTCCTAGGTGCACCAACCCAGGCAATTCATAACAACGCGAATTTTAAAACAGCTGTTATCGATTAGTTAACAATTTCGAAATTATTTGTTCAATACAATTATACTTTTAACTAAGTTACTTAAATTGTACTTTTTAATTTGAAATAATTTATATCCTAACAATTAATTTTGGAGTCATGGTTTAAAATAAACTCCTCGCCACGCTTGATAAGTAGTCAAACTTAATAACCGGAAATGAGTTATAACATCAAGAGTTCTTTTTGATTGGATCTCTTTGCATAAAATGCTGAATGAACATGTTGAAACGTTGAAACTGTTATAATATACGCTTGTCAAAAAATTAAACCTTTAATTATTGATTTAATTTTACATCTTCTAAAACATCAAATCAAAAATGTACCATGCTCAAGCAGGTATTAAGTAAAATGGACAATGTAGTGGCATTGTCAGCGATAGGTCTAGGTTTTATTTATATTTGCAAAATGATATTATATGTTAACAAATTTAATTGTGCTATTACTCTATCACATAATTGTGTTTGTTAGGGATTAATTAGTAGAACAGCGTTGGTTACATTGCTTATTAGAACCTGGTAGTAGTTTGTTTTTGCAGCTTGAGTTAAAGTGAATTGCATTCCGAACCTTACAGGTAGCAAACGTTGGGATCTCCATCTTGTAAAGTAGTAGTATGTCCTCTTGTCCCTGTTAAAAGTGTGATAAGCAGCTCTTCTTTGCACAACAAATTTCTGGCTAAACTCACAAATCTCCACGATAGGCGGTAAAATTAATACTAAACCAGCAGTAGTAAATATTACCATAAGACAAGCCACAAAAGTTATGTAGATAGGCAAAATATGTCCACATTTAAGTATCATCCACGAAGTTGCTGTAATTAAAACTTGGACACAGAGCATGGAAAAAATGGCAACGTGACGAAAAAAATAGTCCCCAATTGACAAACCAACTTGAAGTTGTGCGTACAGTTGAAGAGTGGTTCGCTTTGAGGTGTGCCAATTCGTGGTAATTTTTTTCAGACAGGTTGAAATCGTAATAAATAAACTTAATATTACAAATACAACTGTTGTAATGAAACGTAAAAATTCCGCAACAGCAATAAAGCCAAGAATAAACCGCATCCAGAAGAGAATAAGTATAGCATTTAAAGGTCGTTCATATGGTGATGGCAAAACAAGCTCAAAAATGTGATAATATGGATCAAGTTCCATTAGAATCGCAGACAAAGGAAGAACAAGTGCTACTGCATTAATTTGTAAGTTTAGCCCGAAAAGAAATAGACCTGCCCAGTCTCTTGAATTGCTTTGCCTAAACTTGTAATCTGCAATTCAGTAAAACATTAAATTTTGCAAAATATTTAAATATTTGAAAAACTTTTATTCAAACTTACATTTACGCTCAATTAACAAAAGTTGATTGATGAGCATTTCGATTTGAGGCGCTTTGATGTAAATTAGATATGTGGCGAGTTCCAGAAGCGCACACGAGCAGAAGAATAAAGAAAACACGATCGATACAACGTTAATAGTGGAATCATGTTGACAAAGTTTAATGACTGGTAAGGCCAAGCAAGATCCCATCGTAAACACAAATGTAAGACAAAATAAAGAGGTTAAAAATGGAATGTACTTAAACTTCAAAATACTGTCAACTTTACACAAAAATATTCCGTTTTTAATGAACATGTGAAATGGATACATGAGCTGGAAAACAAGCTGATTTACTTTTACAGCCTTTTCTACGAAAGGTGTGGCAAAAGTGTTTGTGTTTCTATGTGACATTTTTTAAAAATAATTTTACAAAAATTCAAAATTATTCTGTTTCAATAAATAGTGTGTTTTAATATACTCGTCCTAAAACGATATACCCGATTGTTCAAAAACTCGGTGGGAAAATTTTCCAGTTAATTTTTCCTCTCGAAATATATTACTTTGATTTCACAACCCAGAAACTTTGTTAAACTTAAATTTACTTTAATGTGTACACGTATGTGTTATAAAATTGAATATAATGCTATCAACGTCTCAGCTACGACTGTTTTGATATGCGGATGTGTCCATTTAATTTTGGTAACTAGGAATTTATAGATATGTATTATAGATTACTATTCTTTTCTATTAAAAACATAAAAACAATTTCTTAGTTTGCTCACGTAAGCACAAAAGTCCATTAATTCGTAATTATATGATTAAGCTATATAAAGAAGCAAAATATGTAATGTTATATAAATATATTCTGTTAAAATCAGATATTAGGTAACAATTTATTGTGGTTACGACTTTTGATATCATTTATTTGGCATTTTATCTCATTTTTTGCGTAAAAGCTATTTCTGTCCAATAATCAATTTAAAAAATATTGGCATATGATGTTGCTGTTTACTGGGCATCACTTAAAATAAAAATAATGAGCATTGCCCACCGTATAAAAAATGTTTTTTAAAGTGAGTTTATATAGTTAGTATCAAAAAACGTAATTCAGGTTGGTTTGCTTTTTAAATCCGTTGGCAACAATTCCAACAAACAAGTATTTTACTCAAATGTTCAAATTAGTTGTAATAGTTCCAGCGAAGCTTTGTTATTTTTAATGTAATCTAATAAGGAATGATTAGATTAGATTGCTTTTATTTAAACTGCCGCAAAAACGTGTCAGTACATAATAAACTGATTACCAAACCATAACAGTATACATAACAAACAAATTGCCGAATGGTCATTCAACTTTTTAATATCACTACAAATGTTCGGGTCTTTAACATTAAATATAATTAATTTAGTTGCATTTTCTGGTTATGCCACTTAAAAACTGGTTTTCAAATGAATTTTTGATAAGTAAATTTGTCATTATAGAGTAAATGACATTTAGTTTTGAAATAATTTTGCACATAGAGTTCGCAAACCGAATCTGATTGCTAAAACAAGCAACACCGCCTAAATGCCTGAATAACAGGGTACACTGACGTAAATATTATTTTTTAAATCCCAATTTTCAAAGATAAGTGCATAGAAAAATAACAATAAAATAAATTGTTCAAATTTGAACTCACAAAACGTTTATTACAAAATATTCCGCTAAATGTGGTCAACCAGACATTCTCTCAAGACTTTCGAGGAGTTTTTGAAAGATGCAAAATGTATATTTCACGTTTTAAATTTTCAGAACGCTTGGTATATTTTAGATACTAGTCAAATTTAATGAGATGGTTTATCAAAATTCTCATTTTTATCAAAATTCTCATTTTTATCAAAATTCTCATTTTTATCAAAATTCTCATTTTTAT
>JAQFZG010003079.1:0-14512 GCA_034695465.1 Entomobrya nicoleti | reverse complement strand
GGATTTTAAAGATCATTTACCGGGTATGCCAGAATTTTTTCGTGCACTTAGTGCACGAAACGGGCCCCTTTCTAGTTTATATCATAAATAGTGTACCAGAGAAGTAAGATAAATTAAGTAAACTAGAATAAAATATACGATTACAACTAAAACTTTACAACTTGCGTTTTAGCTTCAAAACAATTGTAAACAATTTAATTCACGTTTAAATTAACTGTGGTTATTTTGAAGATCAAGCCAAAATTTATTGACGAGGCCAACAATTACGCCTTGTCTAAACTAAGGTCATAGGTAAAAAAAAGGTAAGTAGAATTGTGCATTAGGAAATATTATACCTATAAATACCACTACACAACCAATTATTAAAACGGTTTATAACGAAAACAATATGGTTAGCTTATTATCATCATGATCAGAAAATTAACACAATGTATCATTTGTTTTGTAAAGTATAAAATATTCAGCAGTAGTAAAACTTACTCTTCGTTTTGTTTCAAAATTACAATATATATTTACATGCGTGATATTAAATTTTTACAATTGTAACAATATGGCAATAAGATATAGCCCCAAGACATCATGTTGCGTAATTTTACTATAATAAATTAAATTGCTAATATGGCAAAATACCTAATGCTTCTCCACAACTCCAATACTAAGGAAGTTATCGCAAGTGCCATACCACCTCCCAAAAACACAAATATTACAAGAATGTTTGGCATCTTAGGATAATTCACATCCGCCATACTGAGTTCCGATGTATTTACAAATTTAGGCCACCACTCAAGTAGTCTAGTCGTAGATACTAAAGAAAACTGCTGGAGTATAGATGATGGTACATACGAATTAAAATAATACATATTAACTTCTGGCGATATGTATGCCCATATGCTTATATCAGAATGCTTTCCAGACTTTCGTAGTGATCGATAGAAAATTTATGTCAAGTAGTTTGGCAACATCCACGCTGTTTTACAAATATTTAATAATATACATCGCTTGCGATTAACTCCTCTTGTTTTCCAGAAATAAGTTTACTCAAAGCAATTTCTAAATTGAGCAAGCAAGTTAAAAACAAGTTGATAATGCACTTCTAAATTAATATTTAGCGAAAATAAAAGCCTTCAGTCCTTACACAAAATTAACGGCAGCACTCCAATCTATATACATAGGTAAAGTTTTTTCAATGCTGCCCACATTAGCAAAAGAGAAGGTGATAATTAAAACAAACACAACATTAGCCTCAAACTATACCTGAGTCATATAGACATACACTATTGAAATTACAAGCGCACTTCTACTGGCATCGGACGAATTCAATAAGGCCTTGCCCTTAAGGCTACATAAGGCTTTCCATAAATGAAGTAAGCTTTATGAACTATGTCTGATGATATAGGCACACTAAATCTTGATTTTACAAAAAAAGGTTCTACTAAGGCTTCGTCGACTAATAAATTTCGACTAAATATTTGGTCGACAAATTAACCAGTTCGACTAAAAAAGTCGACTGTAGCAATGGTCGAATGTAAGAATTTCCACTATATTATACTGATCCGCCAGGCATATGTATATTTACAATGCTTTTCTGCAAAACGTCATTCGTAGAGGTATATACATGTATATTAATAGGTATGTATCCCTAGTATAAATGACATCTTATCAATGGATTATCAGAAAAATCTATTAATTATTTTCTGAAGTGTTCAAATTAGTAAAAAAATGATTAGCTTCACAGTTGTCAAGATAAACAAGTTTACAAACCAACCCAAATGATTATTGATAATCACTATCCCACACCCCCACAAAAATTAAAAGTATACTAGGACGCAACATTTATAACAATAGTACTGCAAAGTCTGTCCCTGGGAACTTGGTGGCGAAATTTTATATTGCGTAATCTGGTTAGAAAACATCTAACTGCTTCGCTGATGTGGGATAGAAAAAATCTCCACATCTCCAAAATTAAACAAGTTATTGCAAGTGCTAGCCCACCACCCAGAAACATAAATATTACGAGAATGTTTCCTGACATGTTTGGCGTGACTGGGTAGTTCACATTAGCCATATAAAGATCCGATCTGTTTATAAATTTGGGCCACCACTCAAGCAAACCAGTTTGAGAAATCAAAGAAAACTGTTGAAGTATTGATGATGGCACATACGAATTCCGAAATTGTAAAACAACTTCTGGTGATGTAAAGGAATCAATGCTTACATCAGAATGCTTACCGGACGCTTTCAGAGATCTATATGAAATTTGAGCTAAATAATTTGGCAGCATCCATGCTGTTTTACTGCAATTGTTTAAATCGCTTGCAATCAAAATTTCCTGTTTTCGGGCGAACAGTTCATGCAAAACATTTCCTTCTTCAAGCATTCCAGTTAAACTGGCATCGATGAACCCAATTTTTAAAAAGTCACTTAAGTATTCTAAAGGTTCCCATAGTGCATCTATTGCCTTTGGAAGCATTTGCGAATAATTTCGAGCTTTTGCCAAATATGGGGATCGTAGCGCTTTTGTTTCAAGAGAATAATCATGAAGTTCATTCCAACCATCTATAGCTAACGTTCCGTCTTTGCACATACTAAAATGGCTTTTTGTAATGCTCCACTTTCTACAATGCCCTTCAAAAGAATAATACAAAAATTCTTGAATTCTACCGTATACTGTAACATTGTCTTCGATAAGCTCGTCAAAAATGTAATACGAAATCTGATGTCTGGGCAACACAATGCTATATACGTTCTCACTCTTGAAACCATTACTGATTACCAACCCTGCTAAAAGAATTCCACTCATAAGAAACTTCGTTCGAGTACTTTGGTCAAAATTAGGAGGAAATGGGTTCCCTTGTTCCAGCAACACTTTAACTAGGCTCAGAGTGGCAGCTTGGACCGAGAATTTTGCATTATATTCTTTGTACAGGTTAACCATTGCAATAGGAAATATTGTAATAGATACGAGTATACAAACCCAAATCTTCCACTCAAAAACCGATACAAACTTTAGAAATGGGAAGGGCTCAATTCCACGTGAGCCACAGCTAACAAAGTGTAAATTCCCAAAAACATTCTTTACCCGAAATGCACTGTTGTAAATCTCGACATGAAAGTCGTTTATTTGAACCACTCTTTTGAAGAAATAGGCAAAATGTGTGTTGACTGGGTTTAAAAAAGTCATTGATTGCTCTGAAGTCAAGTTTCCAGTTAAGCAATTAAAAACGGATGCATAGGCAAATCCAAGCATTTGTAGTTTTTCTGAAAATTTTAGTTTTAACCTGCGCAGATTTTTGAGTGGCATTTTAATTAATTCGAATTCACTATTAGCATAATTCGCAATATGCACTGCCAAGTTAAGTTTTGTGTCCTCCTCAATTTTAAACTTGCCTGGAAATCCAACATTTTTTTGGGCTATTTCTAAGAACGCTATGTGGTCGAATGACATATGATCGAGTTCTAACGGATTTACGCTTAGTAAATTGGTACATTCTGGGCAGGGGTATAATAGGTTCAATTTTTCAATGTTGCATTCAAAATTAATTTGTATTATTTTAAAATAATTGTCATTGCAGGCAACATGAGCAGTTATTTGTACATAGTTTAAGATAAATGATGTATCAAATTCTGTAAACCACGAGTTTCTCTTTAGAGTCCAGGCAGCTAAGGACACCAAGTCGTAGTCTTGTACACTTTCTTTTGCATCAACTAATATGTGAACCGGTGGCCTTAAACTTGGCGCAACTTTTAACCGTGACTCATCAACCTTGTCAAAAACTTTGGTATATTTCCCAAGACGAAGTATACTATCCGGCATAAATAAATCAACTTGGATTTCACATTGCCATGGCTTTGATGACAAAATAAAATTTGGAAAATTTGAGCCAACACATTGGCCACTTTTAAGGTCACTTTTCCAAAGTGAATAGACATGATCGAAAACTTGACACATGTGTATTTCACCAGATTTGGTTTTGTAATAGTAACTATCATTTGGGAAGTCTTTGGAAAAATTGCCATTTAGCTTAGAAACCATTTCTTTTGGGAGCCATGTCGTACCCACTTTGTAGCTTTCACTGTTCATTGTTGGGTCAAAATATCTTAGAATACCAACAGCTAAAACCAATTGCCTAAGAAGCACAGGGAACTCAATTGTTGGATGTATATCGGCACCTTCAAAGTTATTTAATACAATCAGACAATTGCTGTCGATGAAATTGCCAAGAGTCGAGTACAGGTTTTTCACAATTTTATTTTGTTTTGGGGAGGTTGGTGTTAATTTCATGTTTTGTATATATTCTTGTATTACATGTCTTTCTCTCCAATATAGGGACTCAAAGTTGTCGTCTGAATTAGGATCCGAAATGGACAACGAATTGATGGGTTTTGTGGTTAGTGTATAATTAAACCTAAATACTGTGTTGTTTTCACCTCTAAGGGGATTAGGTTTGAGAAAAATGACAAATAAATGAAATAAAAGATAAATTTTTAGGGTTTCCATTTCACAAATTTACAGCCTCAGACGTGTAAATGTATATACGCAAAGTAATTTGCATACATATAATTCTACTTCCTTAACTACGTTTTTTCTTAATTATTTACAATGGCTTATTCTATAAGAATGTATGGATCTGTTCCACGAATTTTATATTCTAGTAGGATCAATACAATTTTATCTGCATCAATCTACAAATGTTTGAAACTTTATATTTAAGGTTGTTACGTCAAATAAAAATATGTAAAAAAGTTTCGTATAAAGTTTTGGGTTTCTCAGAAGTCGTTAATTCAATTACCGTATTCTTTAAACTGGATACAATAAATATAATTGGAGAATTGAGTTTTGAAAGGTTTTGTAACTGACGATATATACATTTTGTAATAGCTTTTCTTTTATATAAATTGTATTATTTCCGAAAATCCGGAATGATTTTCCGTTCTCCAACGTCGTCTCCAATACTTGTTATACTTTTTGTCTGAGCTAATTTGTTCGACTATGCTAATGTGTTTTACGACGACATTTAAATTTTTTCAGGTACTTTAAGCTTTCCGGAAGTTATGTATCAGGTAAAGAGCACGTACTTTACAAACTTCTTAAGACTGCTTGGAAAATTAATTAAATGGATTTTATTGTCACTTATGTATATAGTAAAATATAGCACACGTTATTTAAATATGCATACCGCTGTCAATCCAACACTTTTTCAATGCCCCAATATCATTTTAATTTATTAACACTTCTCTCTACATGATAAAAAAAGATATTCAGATATTCGCAACAAAACCTTACAGCTTCTTAAATTGCCCATGTAATACTTAATTTGGATTAAAAATATGTTTTTTAAGTAAATTAAAGCACAATATGTTAGATCACACGCCTTTACTTCAACAAGACATTAAGTAGTACA
This sequence comes from Entomobrya nicoleti, assembly GCA_034695465.1. Lineage (NCBI taxonomy): Eukaryota > Metazoa > Arthropoda > Collembola > Entomobryomorpha > Entomobryidae > Entomobrya > Entomobrya nicoleti. Next base: position 9,110 of record JAQFZG010003079.1, on the reverse strand, counting down.
GGTATACGCTTTTCATTTGAGCTCGTTTTAAATTGTTTTGTTTGATTATGCTAATATGTCCAACGAAGCGTTTTATAACTTGTTTTCGACAGTAGTTGATGGAAGTAAGCTAATTAAAATGTATAACCAAGGAGCTCATATATCCTTCCATCAAATTACTTTGAGGTACATAAAAATAAGATATTGTTATGTCTGGCAGACTTAAATAATTCCCCCAATGATGTCGATCCAGAAAGCTTGCTAAGTTGTTAAATTATATTTCCATGTTGAATAAACTTTACGATTTCTCATGCTGAAGTAAACGTTTTGTTATATTAAATGGATTTTGGGCAAAATAAATGCTTAAGATGCAAAAAATCTCAAAGGCTATTCAACAACTAATTGATTTGATAAATGTCAAGCAGACCTTCATGTTGAAATTCCCTGTAACTGTTTAAATTGTTAAAATAAAAATATTAGCAGTTTATACATGCATTAGTGTTGGAATTTATTTCTAAAAAAATTGTTTAAAATTAATCGAATTTGGACATTTATGAATTAAGACAAATTAACTGCTTACAAATACACTCAAGGGTAAATATTTGATTAAACACTTGAACAGTTTCAGGAGTTGTACAAAATACAAAGTATATCCCAACTTGTAGAAACCCGCATGTTTCCAGAAATACGGAAAATATAGGGACCATCGTTATAACGTTCTCAATTATGTGGAAAAGATATACCAATGTGATAAGTACACATGAGCTTAATCCCATAAGGAATGTAACCCATACAAGAGAAATTAAAAAGTGAATACATTTGCATCTGAAAATATTATCAACTTTTGCAGAATTTTTTTCAGTTTCAACAATTAGGGCAAAATGAGATGGATATAAGGTATTAAATACGTATTTATGCATTTGGAATGCTTGAACAACAAGTGGGGTAATAATGGAATTTTGATACATCGGTAAGCGTAATTGTAAGTTTTGACGAATTCTAAATTAAATTTAAACATAATTTGTAAAAGTTGGAACTGTAATACGGATGCCAATTGAAATGAAAAGTTATAAAACAATAATATGATTAGCCACCTTTCTGAAGGATTTGAAATGAGGTTTTAATGCTTTCTGTTATAATACTTTTACCTTCAAAGTAAATTATCCAGAACTACTGGTTTCATATAGTAACAGCAATCATATAGCCTAATGAATGATGTTTGGCTATTAACCTTGATAAATGGATTTATAAAAACCTGATGAAAAACTAGAGTCATAGATTCAATGATAACTCGTACACAAGAACCATATCAATTACTATATTAGAAGGACAAGCTTTAGCCGTACATTCCAAACTCTCATTTTATCAACAAATTTTGTTTTTAACGATGCTAAGGTAATGATCAGTTACTAATTTTGTAATTATATAATACTAAGTTTTAATTCCGTAGAATATCACAAGATATAACTCCATGGATGACTCAAGCGTCCGGCTAAACGATGGACTTCTGAATAAACTCATTAAGGATATGGCCAAGAACAACAGTCTCACTGTAAATTAGTATTTTAATACAAATGTCAAATATTTATTTGAAATATTATTCTACTTAAAGCTGTCTTTCAGGAACCCCAAAAAAGTTTTGCTTAGTAAATGCATTGGAAATTCCAAATTTTATTACGGAGCAAAACCGAGGTTTCGTTCAAAACGTTTTACCAAATTTTAAGGCAAATTAGAAAAATTTTCATAGCTCCAAACCCCCAAAAAATCCTTTCAATCAAATCTAAATTTTTGCCATGAATATTCCAAGCAATTATTTATCATTATTTACCTTACTACATATTATTTAGTCACTAGCTGGTTATGTATGTAGTCATAAATATAGAAATGAGGAAGTTTTAACAAAAATTGAAAAATAAGCAAAACAAGTTGTTTTTCTACTATAATTTTATAATAAGTTATTGATTTTGTGTCTTGGCAGGATACAGATGGTATGCTAGGGTAATATTTTAGAAATACCAGTATGCTCAACACACGTGAGTAAAGTTATTTGCTCGGCACCAGAAGAAATTATCATGAATAATTAAATGCCTCGTGCCAGACATAACCTCGACGATTAGCATTTCAGAATCGGTTTAGTTAGTTATGGAGCGGTATTCATGAGCTTTTACGGGCATAGCTTTGTTGTTTTTTACTTAGGATCTGGAACGGGGTTCATATCAATCGTTCTAACAAGAATCGAAGTGCATGAATAAGAAAGGTGTTACGGCTACGACAAGTAAGTTGAATAGCTCAGATATCACGTTTACGGGAGTTTACTGAAGAGGAGAGGTTTGGCAAAGTTGTCCTGAGACGAATTTTCGTATAAAATAACATGGAATTCCTCAGATGTTGCTAAGTTTACTTACTCGCATCCAGAACTAGAAAAGTTTACCACACATTCTGAACCCGGCCCAGGAAAAAAATCGAAAACAAATTATAAAACAATTTCATAAGCCATAACCGCATATTTGAATAGTTCAATTTTAGACGACCGAACAATAAATGCTTTCCTGGTTCTACTGAGAGCACTGCATAGCAACGTATTTCAAAGTTAGACAAAACGTTTGTGTTTGCGATGTGATTGATTTAATATGTTCAAAAGATGCGAAGGACCACGTTTTTAAAGAGAACGACTCAGAATGAATTAACTGATGAAAATGATTTAAAATGTGTAAAATGATAACTGTTCATGTATTCACCGGCACACTTTGTGCATGAAGATGATTCACCGGCACTCTGATATGAATGAAATGATAAAAAAGACAAGTAATTTGGTTTTCGAATTGGTAAAATTAGTAATTTAATACTCCAACACAATTAACGTATTTTCTGTGTGGAGGTGATGAAAAGGTAGTCACAAAATGTTACAAATGTAATGTAAGAGAAGATAGAACAAGTCGACTATGCAGGCTGCTGCCTGAGAAGCAAGTGTGTAGATTGCAGAGTGCAATCTGGTCTCGTAGACAAGTTCAAGGTTAAGGTTGAATGAACAGAAAAGTTACACGTCAGCAATGCTAGCGATGCGTTGTCAGTGACAAGCTTCTGCATGCTTTACATTATGGTTGTTTAGGTAAGGTAATAGTACAAGTTTATATTTAGTGTACAAAAATGATACCAAATGATAAGCAATAGGTGCCACCACCGGCACTCTACATTACAATTGTATGACAAGCCAGAATAGCTATGTGTCAAGAAAAGGAATACATAAAATGAAAGAATAGTAAAAGATAAGAACTAATGACGTTCTGAACAGTTTGTCTGAAAACTTAAAAATTCAACAACAAAATATAAAACCGTGTAAAACATATTGGACACTATATTTTTTTTAAGAACACTGTGTACAAACGAAACGTTGACCAATTTAGTGATCGTAAATTTTAATCTTGAAAAATCATCTTCAACAGAAAAATAAATCGAAACGACCAATACACTTTTTCGCAAAATTTATTTAATATTTTTTGGAAACCTGAAACTTTACAAAACAAACAAACAAACACAAACTGTTTAAAAGTAGAAATAAAATAAAACTCATCTAAGCCAGTAGAAGTTATGTTCATGAAAATATTTTGTTAGATTGGCCCATTCGATCCAAGCTGGGCATACTTTTCTCTAAAAACTTTTAAAACATTTACTGACTATATTTAGCAGTTTAGCTTTGATATTTTTTCCTTAATATAGAAAACATGCGAAATAGGAAATTTCAAATATCCTTCGTTTCAAAACTGTAGAATATTAATCAATACCGAATTACCAATTAGCTATACATTCAAAAATAATTAATTTTCCACGAACTACTTAAACCGAATCCATCATAATTTTGTGATTTTATAGCCATAACTAACTAAAAACGTCGAGTTACGACACAAATACAATATATAATTCGACAAATATTGTTTTGCTTTCGCACATCAAAAGCTCAGAATGTATATTTTTGGAACGGAAACTCCTACTTTTTTATTTTTATTCTACATAATTGTCATAATTTCTCTGGAACCAGATTTGTGTAGAGGGGAAACCGAAAGGACGAATCTGATAAAGTACAAGCTGACCACTAAGCTTCTATAATCGATGTCCCCATCAGATCCAATTCTCGACCATTTCGATAACAAAGAAGATAAAATGCAAATAAAAGCATTACGAGAATATATAGACAACTATCAGTCGACACCAACAATTCGCAAAACGCCTAAAATTGTGAACAACTTGTACTCGACCCTCAAACACTTCACTGACGATAGATGTCTAATTGTAATTAACAATTTTGAAGGGGCTGATATCCATCCAACACTTGAGTTTCCCGTGATTCTCAGACAACTAGAGGTAGCCATTAGCGCTGCAAAACCGTCCACGAGCAGATTTAAACACTACATAAAAACAATATGGATCCCAAAAGATACCGTAGCTAAACTAAATGGAAACTTTTCTAAAGATTTGCCAACAAACGTTTTGTACGGGCATGAGGATTTCCTTTTTAAATACTACTGTTCAATTTTCAAACACGAATATTCACTTTGGCCCACAAATGATGAAAGTGGGCATTGTGAAAGAACAAGTCCCCCTGACTTGGTTTTCGTATCAAAGCCATGGCAGTGTGAAATCCAAGTTGATTTATTTATGCCGGATGATCTATTTCGTCTAGGGAAATACACAGAAATATTTGTTAAACCGGAGGACTCCCAATTAAGGATTGTGCCAAGCTTGAGGACACCAGTTCACATATTAGTTGATACAAAAGAAACTGTAGAGGAATACGATTGGCTGTCGTTAGTTGCTTGGACTACAAAAAGGAACTTGAGGTTTATGGAATATGTCGACGAAAAAAGTGTCAAAAATGACTTACAAATTACAGCACATGTTAGCTGCATTTCGAAAATACAGATCATCAAAATTAATTTTAATTGTAGACTTGAAACATTAAACGCAATTTTTCCTTGTCCGGGATGTAGCAAATTTGCTTCTGTTAATCCAATAAAACTGGACCATCTATCATTCAACGAAATAGCAATATTAGAACGAGCTCAAAAGTTGGTCGCTTTTTATGGATATATGGAGAGCCTCTCTGATGCAACATTTAGTTTGGTAAATTATATTGCGTACTATTATAAACAGGAACCTGAATTAATTAAACAACCCCTAAAAAACTTGCAAAAAATGAAACTCAAATTTTCAGAAAAATTGCAAATGTTGGCTTTTGCCTACGCATCTATTTTGTCTTGCGTTTTGGGTAATTTAACCTCAGATTACAGTGACAATTTTAATAGTCGAGAGACCAGGTATGTTACACATTTCCTAATTAGGAGATTTTGGATAGGAAATGTATATTTAATTAATCACGAAAACGCACTTCAGGTGAAAAATGTATTCGGCAACCTTCACTTTGTCAGCTGTGGCTCACGTGGAATCGAACCCTTTCCCTTTTTTCAGTTCATTTCTGTTTTCGAGTGGGAGATTTGGCTTTTGATACTCATATCTATTACTTTGCTATCTGTTGCAATTGTTTATTCGTACAAAAAGGGCATGTCAATTTCAACAGGTGTTATGAGCATAGTCAAAGTTTTGTTGGAACAGGGGGACCCATTGCCCCCAAATTAGGTTCAAAGTACCCAGCTAAAGTTTCTGACAAGTGGACTATTTTTGGCAGGTTTGGTAATCAGTAATGCTTTTAAAAGTGAAAACGTCTACAAAATGGTGTTGCCTAGAGGACAGGTTTCTTATTATAATATTGACGAGCTTATTGAGGACAATGTTACTCTATACAGTCGAATTAAAGAGTTTGACTACCTTGCCTATGAAGATATACAAGGCTACAGTGAATCTTATTATTTGGACAAACGGCGTATTGAAAAGGACTCTTTTACTGATTTGTGTAAACGAATGGATGATGGAGAATTTTGTGCAAGTGGTTATAGTGAAATTGGTTTTATGCCTGGACCAAAAATATCGCGAGAATCATCAAAAGCTCTAAAGTATACTCGGTTGCATCCGAAGGCAATAGAAGCAGCAAGGGAACCTTTTGGTTATTTGGCTGACTTCATCAAAGTTGGTATCCTTAATTTCGAATATTTGACTAAAAAGTTTGATGAATTTGATGACTTGAAAAATCTTTTTGTAAAAAAACAAGAAAATATCATTGCAAGCGATTTAAACAATTGTAGCAAAACCGCCTGGCTTTTGCCAAACTATTCAGCCCAAACTTTACACAGATCACTGAAAAAGGTCGGATTACATTCTGATGTTAGCGCTAATGCTTACACAACGCCAGAGATAAGTTTTGAGTATGGTGCTTCGTATGTGTCATCCTCAATTCTTCAGCAAACTTCGATGATTTCCACTTCTGGTTTGCTGGAGTGGTGGCCGAAATTTATAAATAGGTCTGACATAAATGCAAAAGAGTATACTCGTCCAACTACACCGAATATGTCGGGAAACATTTTAGTAATATTTGTGTTCTTTCTTGGTGGTATTGCACTAGCAATAGCTTGCTTTGTTCTTGAGATCCTAAGAAGCAAATTTAGGTACGCCAGAGAACTTTACAATGTTTGGTTAAAAAAGTTTCGAAAATTGGTGTTTTGGCGCAATAGTGCCAGCGACAAGTGTGATGGTAATATCATCATAATTGTAAAATCTCAAAATGACACGTTTCAGTATACAACACATTTCACAAATTAATATGAAAATTCTGGCCGCCAGTCCATTTACATTGTTTCTGTTTTCAGGTGGAAATCTTTGACAATATAAAGCATTAATATATGAGTATTTGAATGAGCTTCATGGTCCACGTTTTGCTAAAATGAGTTATTGCTAAATATTACAAACGTATTTAGATAATGTAATAAGTTTGATTTATAATTTAAGAAATTATGTGACAGTACAGTTACTGCCACGATTTGTATTTATATGATGCTCCTTTGCTACTTATTATACAACACACACTGTTGGGACTACAAAGAAACTTACCGTCTCAATTGTCCGCCCAACTGACTAGTCAACAGAAGACTCCTTATATCAAGGTTCGAAAATATAGCAGGATAGTTCTCAAACGCTATCTCCGCGGAGGTGCTTGATAAACTCAATTGATGATTCAGTTCTCATCAAATTAATCTGCTGTATGACTATTTTCTCGAAAAAACTATGATCATTAACAGTTGGTGGGGGTGGTTTGACCAGTAAATACTGTGTTGGCATGAAATAACGGATTACTAAACTTCTGTCGTGATTTTTCTATAAAACTTTAATTAAACACAAAAGACAATCACACAGGAAAAAAGTAAATTAATAAAATTGACAGAAACAATTAAACTCTTAAATTGCCCCGTGGGCGGAAAATATTATTATAATGGCTTTGCAACCAGAGCACAAGCATGTGACTAGCTACCAACCCAAATAGCATTGGAATTCCTCCATTGCTTAAAAAACAACAAGTATTATTGAGCGGCGGACCGTACGGAGCTTGCGGAGTGAGTGAGGTTGAAGGTTGGCTTTAGCAGCATATGGCGAGGAGAGAAGCGAGGGAGAAAGAGACGAATTGAAGCTTCCATATTCAAATGCAGTTGAATTGAAGTGTAGACGAGGTTCTATCAGCTCACCTTTCATCAGAAAAATACATTGATCTGGACACAGCCAGACAAATTAACACAAAGTCGCCTTAACACTCGAACCATAATTTTATCTGTCGCACAGGAGAGTTTACGAAAATGAAATATAAATTTAATCACTTTATTTTAAAACAAAATCTTCTTACAAGGCGCTTGCTCGAAGGCACACATCTCCTATGTAAAATAGATAAGTTCGCTATTTGTATTTTTGTAGAACTCAGCGTTTTCAGCTATTACAAAAACACTCACCTACTACTTATTCTAAACCTAAAGTAAACTGTTTCTATAGAACAAAAAATAATTGGTAGTACTTGAAGAAATTTTTCCAAACAAATAACAATTATTACACACAAATATAATGAAAATGTAACAAGATTTTAATGTAATTTCTTAAAATAGTGAACATATTTGACACTTCTATTACAACAAGCACAAAACTAAGCTCATTGCATAATACCCCATACACGAAGATGTACATAAATATCTGGCAAAACTTCACAGCTAAGTGTCATTTTAATATTTAATTTGATTAAAAAACCGTGTTTTTTGACCAAATTGAAGCAAAATATATTTACTGACATTAAAGCTTTATAGTTGAGAAAATATGATATCCACCCGGGAATTTAGCATTTGAATGATTCTCTGACAACAAAAACAATTAGTGTTATGCGCATTTTCCTACTAGCCAATGAAAACTATGATTCTTATCTAAATTGAAACAATAATTCAAGCAGATACTATTACAAGATTTGCCAAAATGGGTTTATCATGTGTTCAATCACATGGTCATAAGAAGGCGTTATGTAACACGAGTTTCTGTTAACCTAAAAATTAGCCATATTTGGATAAAGAAAACGCTCCATTTGTGTATGTGTACATAAGACATCTAAAAATGAATGCCAACTGCCACTGATATAATTTTAAAATCTAAAATTAATACCGTGTTTGGAAGGTTTCCCTATTAAATTATATATATACAGGAAAACAAAGTTTTCATTCAAAGAAAATTTGAAAGAAATGCGAAAAAAACTTTTGGTCTCATAACTTTAATAAGAGTGTCGATGAAGATTTACATAGTAAAGATGTGAAATGATGGACGGCTGAAGTCAGTTGTAGTACAAGTATTTAAATGACTTGTAATACAAATACATACGACATTATAAATTCATTGCAAGTTTAGTATCGATGAGTATGGCACGCGTACATATTTAAGTATATAATCATGGTAGGTTCATGGAAAAAAATAAGCAAAACAAGTTGTTGTTCTACAATAGTTTTAAAATTAAATATTGATTTTTTTGTCTAGACAGGACAAATCATGCGTCCAAATTCTTACAAATTGCCCGGTTACGGAAATTTAAAACGTTGCTGCATGCAGAACTACGTAAGTTTTTGAAAAATATTTTTTACATGCATTTTGTCCCTGCTGGCCAAGCTGACTGAGCCTCCTTGGAACCAAATGCCTCTGCTTGAAATTATTATTTTTTAATGTTTGAA
>JAQFZG010003078.1:0-14513 GCA_034695465.1 Entomobrya nicoleti | reverse complement strand
ATTTGAGAAAACGGCACAGGCTGTGCAATCAGTGAGGGACGGGAACCTTCAGTTCTTTCAGTGCCAAGTACAATACCACTAATAACTGTTGTCATAATAAATACCAAACTAAATATTTAAAAATCTATTCTTCAATTGTACTATGAGCAGCTACTACTCCAAATTGAAAACAAACATATTCACAATTGAAACATACGTGAGTAATTTAATTTGTTGTATGTATGCATACAAGTTTTGTAAATGTCCTTGACTGGCAACCTTACACTTCGTCAGTGCATGCCATTTCGTTTCATTGTTGTATCTACAAAAAATTATTGTTGTATCTACAAAAAATTACTTTATCTAAGAAAAGTAAGTCGACAATCAATCCAGTATTCAATTGTACATGTTTGTATAAGTAACGTGTTAATCCAATCTAAGAAACAAAATGTTACAGAATCATTTTACAACAAATATCATACTATATGACCACTATGGTATCAGGCAACGGAATATAGCAGAAACAATTTCAAAGTATTCTAGAATTAGAGATTATTCATTCGGCAATAAAAACCCCAGATTTTTCTCATTGTCTCCTTACATTGTAGTAGCCAACATTGTGGCATCAGCCCTTAATTCAAGTTTAGTCTCTCTAAATGAATATCCAGCCTTAGTTAACAAATCTTCTACTGAAAGAATCTTCCCTTCAATCATTCCACAAATTCAAACTAACGATTTAATTGACCGTAGGATTCCGAAGTTATGGATGTCCTTCCGAAAACATTCAAACTATTCTCCAAGACAAGAACTTCCGCGGTTTGTCCAAATGGAACCAATGGATGCCAACTTTATGTATTGTGAAGTTCCTAAATCCAAGCAGACCAACCCGTTAGTAGTTACAGAGCTTACAAGTCCTTTCGATATATATACTTGGATAGCCTTACTTACAGCAGGCATTCTCGTTGTCTTCATTTTGGGGATATCTGAGTGGCTAGTTGCCTTGTCAGCATTATTTGGTTTTGGGGTTTTACAGCTTAAGGGCAAAGAAAATAAATTTCAGTTTATTATGGTAGTATGGATGTTAGGAACCTATGTTATAACTCAATTATACCTGGGCAAAGTAACGAGCCTTGTCGTAATTCCCCCGGAAGATGACACGCTAGAAAGTATGGTAGATTTACAAAGGAGTAATTACACTTTACTTTTTCGCAGTGAAAGCAGTCTTTTGAGTGCAAAAGAAGCGTATCCGAAAGTTAAAGGATTCCATATTAATCGTTCGTTTAAAGTGCTTTGCGACATGATTGAAAATGCTACTTTCTGGAACAAGTCATACAATAACTATCGCGATGCTTTCCTTTTCCACGATCAAAAATTTGCTTCGATTGTCAAGTGGCCGGAAGCAATACAAGGGGCTGAAAAAATTAATAAGTATGACAAATCATTAAAGTCACAACATAATCATATTTCCCGTGAAACTAGACGCGAAAACCGGTTTTGTTACAGTGGGAAAGAATTAATTCCTTTGGGACATTTCTATTTTGGATTTTTACCCCCGAACAGTGAGCGGATGGCTTGGCTGTTTCAGAATTTGGTAGAAGGTGGAATATGGCAAAGATGGTGGGAAGAAAGTGTGTCAGTATTACATTCGGTATGGGTTCAGGACCGTGTGAAAGTAAAGGGACCAACAGACATTTTGAAAGAACCGGAAGAGCTAATATCAACATTGAAATTAAATGGAAAGGTTGTCAAGGTTTTTGTGCTATTTCTATTTTGCACGATTATAAATTTCATTTCGTTTGTCTTGGAATTAATTTTGAACAGAAAGGGATTTCCAAAAAATGTAAATAGTTTGATTTGCTGAAACTGCATCTAATGCATGTTAACTTTTTATAAATTAGTGCTAAATTTCCCAAAACGTGTCATGCTTTTCAAAATAATTTTTAAGCAACTTATGTGTTATGGAAAAATTTAAATGTAATAAAGTTTCGCCATGTCTTCACGATTTTAGTATTATTTCACTCAAGATTTCTGAATTTAACCATTGTCTTCATTAGGAATACCGACGATTATGGAAAATTCATGGGTACAAAGATGCATGCATTCGATCACAATCCTTGGTAATATCGAGGGGATCTTCATTAGTACTACGCTGACATGTAAAGTTATTTGTATTTGAAGAGAGGGAGGACGAAGACTCAAATTATGGGAATGACGGCCCTTCCGTTGGTCTAGTTTAGTTTTGCATTTCATGAAATGAAACAGGTTTTCATCTTGGCCTTCGTGTCCATGGCGCTTTCTCATCTTCCACAAAACTATGAAGCCGCTGTCAATAAGATGGCGTGCTACCACTGTGAAGTATAATCTAGATCTTCCGGCAAACACATCGGCTCAAAAGTAACGCCCTCAAAAAGCGACACGAAGGGACTTAACCAGATAAAAATGGGGTTGTTCGAAAATTTTGTACATTTGATTCATGGTGAAGTGGAAGGTGTTGTGGTCAAATAATTTTGATTTTTGAGATTTTTGGTAACAAAACTGTAACAGATTGTCTCGCAACTTCAACTGCAAGTATAAAGTATAAAGACAATTGCGCTATCCGAACGTTATACCAGATAGCCGTTGCGTTGCTATCTGGAAATACCGATTTCTGCTAGCTCCCACCACCAACACAGATATACGTACAAAATTCCAGTAATGTTAGGCAACCTACCTCACGTATGCTGGTTACGGGAAGTACTGTCAGTGTTTCGGTGACAAATTTAACAGTGGGAGTTCGCCGGACACCCAGGTCATTCAAAAGCTTTCACTTCCAGCCAATCTGATTTTTTCCCGTAAAATATTACGAATTCCTTGCACCTTGAAGAGCTGTCTATGTAAGTACAATTAGTACAACTGCAGATAACACATAAAAATTAATCATTCGTGTCTTGGGTCGAGTTTGGGGTGAGTTGAGACATGATGACAAGGAGAGTTAGATAATAGATTTACATACATCAAGTCAAACAGTTTTGCTACTGCTAATTTTTGCATGAATTTTATTTTCATCAGTAGTTTAATATAACAAGTTTTAAAAATATAATAGCACTAAACCCGTAAAAATGTCAATTTAATTTGATAAAAATTATTTAATTGTTCATCAGTCATTTGATCCCACCCTGTGACTTCAAATACCCTGCATGCCCTGCAATGCAATTACCATCTTATTTATTCACACACAATTATTTACACTGCTTTTAAAGAAATGGATCATCGGTAGGATCAGGAAGGATCATTTCTTCCTCCCCACCACCAACCTCCGAAACCATTAAGTTATCTTGATAAACGTCATCCTCCACCTGGCCACCTTCCATTTTTGGCAAAATTTGTACTTGCTCCATCTCCATCACCTCAATTTTTGTGTTGACATAAGATTCTGGATAAACTTCCTCCTCATCCTCTTCCCCCTGTTGTTCTATCCCCATCTCCTCCTCATTTTCCCGATAAAAATAATTTTCTTCATGATCCCCCTCCATAACAATAGTAACACCGCTCTGATCTTCCACTCCTCCTCCTCCCTTGGCAACTGTAAAAGGACAGTTTTGTCGCTGATGTCTATACATGGAAGAAGAACAAGTAAATTTATTTCCACAATGTTGACATGTCCACTGGGGAGAATCAAAGAACGCATTGGCCACATTCTCCCGAGAACTGCCTGTCTTCGATACTGGTTGCTGTGAAGACTCATCAAATACATCTATTTTGTGATTTGTAGTACTCCTGTGTCTTAGCAAACTTGACCTGTGTGCAAATGTCAGTTCGCATTCAGCACAGCGGTGTTTACCAGGGTAGCCCTGTTCTGACCTCCGTTTCCGGATTCGGATACGTTTAAGATGAGCCTCGATCAGAGGAGCCATTGGAGCTTTTTCTACATTGTTTAAAGATGATTGTAAGTTGAGGGCCTCACAGTAGTACCTTCGATGATTATTCAAAGTGACATTAGTCCGAAAGGTCAAAGAACAGTCTTCACAATTGAAAGTCTGTGAATTTGAAGACGTAGCACTAGCAACAGGGACTTCAACAGGTGCTTGTTGTGTATCCATGATGACGGGGACACCTTGATTCCTTTGCAGATCAACCAACTTTGGGGCAAGTATGGAATAATGACTTCTTATCAAATGAGCGTTCATTGCTCTTTTCTCATAAAATGTACTGGAACAGTGAGCGCAAGCGAATGTCAACGAGCCAAACCGCCCACTTCCGGGTAAACCAGTGCTTTGTGTGGGCCTCATATCATTTTCAACTATTTCCTTACAAAATATTTTAAACTGCTCTGAGCTCACTTCCGGAAGTTTTACAGGACCAAAAAAGTAGTCAAGGTGGTTGAGAAACATGTGTCGTCTGAGCAGATCCTCTCTTTGGAATTCTTCGTTTGGGGTGATGGAACTGCTCGAGGGGCACAATGCGCAAAGTAAACCATTATTCCCAGTTTTTAAATGGGGTATGGAATGAATCATTTTTGAAAGGTTAACTGTTGTTAATGGAGTATCCGATCCAATAGATATTGGAGGGGGAGGCATCAAAATTTGTCGTTCTTGTGTCAACGTTGTGTTGGTTTGACGGAAAACGCAATGCAATCTTGTGTGCCTTATCCAATCAGGTCTGGAGGGAAGTTGAAGACCACACTTGTTACATGTTAGGGGCGTAGTTGAATTGTTGGCATGTTGTGTTCGGACGTGCCGTCTCAGGGAACTAGCTAACGTGTAAATTAATTTGCAGATGTGGCATTTGTATCGCCCCTTTTGTACGATAGATTTGGATGTTGTGATTGGCTTGATTGTATAGTCATCTTGTGGAGAGGGTACGACATTAGTAACTGATGGCTTTGGGAGGAACTCGGAATGGCGTCGCTGCATGTGGTGCTTTAATCCAACAGTAGCTCCAAATGATGTACTGCATATCTTACATTTGACGTTGCCCGGTGTCATCACATTTTGTGGTACAGTGGCTGGTGGTGGGAGAGGTAGGTGAATTATGGGTTGGGGTATAATTTTAGCTGCTGTTTCTTTAAACATTTTCACGTTTACTTTTGGTGAAGATTTTTTAAAGTGAGCGTTACCTATAGAAAGATAATTAAGATTATAAGGGTAACGCCTTTTCCTAATTGCTGATAAATCATTAAAATAAAATGATTAAAAATTTACTCACATTTTTCACGAGTTTCGTTTCTCAACAAATCCGCAATCGCTGCTTGAAGGGTGTCCAATGGGTTTATCGATGTGCCCCTCAATTTCTCCACTTTCCTAGCATCCTTCTTTGAATTATCAATAATATCTTGGAGTACATTTATTGAATGGTTCATCTTCATTTGGATCATTTCCAGCTGAAGACACAACTCTGATACACGATTGGCATGTGGAACGCATTCCCGGCATAGTAGTACCTTCCAATCAGAAATTTTGTTGAGGTGCTTCGTGGAATGATGATGGGTTAACTGTTTTTTGACTAATGTGCCTGTGTTTATGTTCAGGTAACGGAATATGGGTTTCATATAGAATTTTTCGCCTTCCAAATGAGTGTCTTCATTGTTATCTTCATCATCATTTTCCAAATCGATCACTGGAGGAGATGATGGAATGTCATTGAGACAGAGAAAACAGGTTGTCTTGGTGTTCACAAAATATTCTTTTCGTGACATGGTTTGCGGTGGTGATGATGACAAGTCAGAAGTCATTGTTGCTTTTTATCCTCAAAATTTGATAAAAGTGAAAGAAATGTGTTTGTACTTTGTACTGCAAATGAATTGTAAATATGTTTATAAATATTAGCGATATAAGTCTTGAGTTTAGACAATTTTTAAGGGCAATTAGAAATATAGTCCACTAATTTATAAACCTTACCAAATGAAATCCCGTGGTACATTGGTCGAGTTTATTGTAATGATGATGTATTTTGTGTAAATTAAAGAGACGAGATTCATGTGACCATGACTAGATCCAATATCCAGTGTTCAAATTTCAAAGTGGGACTTTCATTAAGAAAATTATCATTGTACTTACATACTCATACTTTTACCACAACAATGTGCCAATACATTTTGCAATTTAAAAACTATTTTACTGAAATAATATCCGGTCAAACATAAGCAGTACGAGAGCAAATGTAAGAGGAATGAATGCAGTATGAAGCACGAGAAGGAGCACTACAATTTTATGAATGTGTTCGGGTTTGGGTGTATGCCATAATATGCTGCAAGTCTTCTGTGCATACATGGCACAGCACAGCATAGCTTCTGCTATGATAAAAAATTACATGACATTCATTGTACCAGTGCGAAGGTATTATAAAGCTACTTTTATTGGGTTTTTTCATCAATCCTATTCTAACTCAGAACCAAACTTCAGTTTGTCATATATCGCAGTGCAGTGTAGTGTGATAGCTGTACAAGCTACTAAATAGTCATTCATTGTGCCTTGTGCTGCTCTCTGCATAGCATCCCATTAAAAAATTACAAGAAAATAGTTTGTACTGCAGACTGCAGTGCTGTGCTATGGCTATGTTGTTGCCTTGTTCACTTTGGTCTGTATTCTGCATCAAACAAGTTTCTAATACATAAAGCTTTGATATAGACAAGAGTGTAGTGTAGTATAGTGTAGGCTAAGGCTATGCACATAACTCAAAGTATAGCTTTAATTTCATGTACCCACAGTTCATATCCGTAATTCGTAACATGAAAATGTTCGTTTGTTGCATGAAAAGTAAATGGTAAATTTTAATTCAGTCAGTATTGGTTTCATATTCAATATTGGATTGCATAGCTTTTTGGTGACTCATTGTCATTATTCATTATTAGTATGCAACGAAACATCCAAGTTTTATATAATGCAATGCAACAAAGTTTACAGAATACAGACAATTATGCAATGCAATGCAATGCACACGATCTTGCTTGAACTGCATAGTGTATGTATAGTGTATAGTATTGCATAGCATTGGTGCATAGCAGCAATGAATGCGTAAAATGCATTAGACTTTGTATTGTCGAGGTATCGATGTGAGTAGCATTCGGTCAGTTGCCACTCGATTTCATTATTTCGATGTTTGTATGGTAAATGGAGATTTTGGCTATTTGGCAAGACGTCTGTAAACCGATGGGATTGATTTGATTTTCTAAAACTATGTCGTGGTAAATTTATTTAATATGTCACTTAAATATTAAATTACTTGATGATGAAGATGAACCACTATAAACTATAGATTTATTCCTTTTTAATGGTGAAATTTTTTATAAATCAGTTTTCGCAATAAATTAAAAACGATGCTAATATGTATTGCAAAAAAACAAATTTATAGCTTACATTTACAATGTTTAAGTGTACTTAGAATTTGATGAAAAATGAAAACAATAAACTATTTCGGTATTACTTATGTATTCGACTAATAGCATTCTAATTTTCTGGTTCCAATTACCTCTAGAACTTAAGTGTCCATGTCCAATTGCCAGTAACTATCCAGAGTCCAGACAAAACTAAATTTTGACTACATGTATTTATTTAACTTACTTTTACGAAATTTATAGCTTAAGAGAGAACACGTGAAGCGTAATAGTTTTTTGATATTTCCAACATTATGCCATTCGATGTCAAGTTTTCGACCTGTTACCTGTTGGTAAGCTAGTACAGTTAGTTCTGCCGAAAAAAATCTTAATTTTTATTCACAATTCACGATGGCAAGTCCTTTAATTTATGAATCCCTCAACTGGATAGACATAACACAATCCTCGATACTCCATCGAGTTGTAATCGTTGGATGGAGCTCATCTCTTCAAACATTTTATTACGAAAAGAAGCCAGCAGGAATTGCAAGAATGCTTATTTCTGCATCCATAAATTTGACTAACATTCTACTCGGACTTATGTCCATCTGCTTTTTCTCTATGGAACGTATGAACATAGGGAAGTTAATTAAAAAGCATATCATTACCTCATACTGTTTACTTTTATCTTTAGTAACACTTTTCCTAGACTGTGTGTTGTACACTTACAGAGTGGATTTTGTAGTCTATATAAACGCAATTTTCAATTTTTCCCCAACTTTAAAAAAGAAAAGTGCACCAAAGTTTATGAATATCGATCTCGTGGGCTTATTGGGGATCACCATGATTACCCTTCTGTCATCGGTTGGAGTTATCTTTTTCATTCTTTCTGGATTTGAAGTCGTTAGTTGTACCATGTTGCCCCTATTTATGGATTTTTTGTTTCCACCATCTTGGGAGCCACGCTCCTTCATTTTTATTTTTTCCAACTGTCTGTTTTCATTATTTTTCCATTACGAAATGTTCTTAGAAATAATTACAGCTATTGAAATATGCTGTATAATGATAATGTACATCACAAATATACACCTGCGCTATTTACATATTATCACTGACCTAACAAACACTTTCTTAAATTACCAAGGTGATAGTAGTGTACATCTGCAAAACCTGCTGAAAGAATATCAAAGACTTCTTGTGATTCACGCAGTGATCCTGAAACCCGCGTCATTTATCGTAGCTGTTGCCATGGGATTCGGGTTTTATATTTTAATCCTGTCAATATGCCTATCAATTTATGGATGGAATACGTTATCACCATTAGTATATCCTGCTTTCCCATTTATTATGGTTTTTTGTGTGATAATTTTGGTTGCTTCATTGCCACTTGCCCCTCGTTCTATTGAAACAAGTGCGAAAATACTTTATCTTTGGAATACAAACCTTAATCAATTTAAACGCGGAAAGAAATATTTGAAAAGACTATTCCTTTCACTGAGACCTACAGAGTTTCATTGTGGATTGATTGGGGTACTGGATAAAAAGAGAGCTACAACTTATGTGGCTTCTATTATGGAAAATTCTGTTACTTGCTTGCTGCTTTTTGGAGACCTTTTCGTGTAAATTAACCTAGTCACTGATTTAATTTATGCACGTTCAAAATACCAAAGTCTCGAAGAAAATATTACCAAGATAATTGACCATGGTGTAATTTTTTGCTTGTCTACTGAGACAAGAAGACTAATAATTTTTTTCCTATAGATTTACTGCAAATAAATCGCGAATCTCATTATGCCCCAAATGCGCTGCCATAACAATAAAATACCTTAATTTTCATATAAAAGCAATTTTTTTTCAACAAGTCTTTAAGTCTTTATTCTTCATTTAATTTAATCCTTCAAATCCACATTTATTTCAAATTATTTCAGTAGCATAGAAATCGTTTGAGTAATAAATTCATATAAACTATTAAATCATTACGTTGCATTATTATTCTTTAGATAAATATATCATCATAGCTATCAATATCACTTAATAAAAAATACCCTGCAACTAGAATTCGATTTAATTTCAAGTCTAAAATCTAAAATGTACTAACTAACAAAGTGGATCAACGCTTGAACCTCCACCTGCAAAAATGATTTCCTCATCTCCGTCCTCATTCACTATCAAGCTCTCCTGATAAAGGTTATTCATCTCTTCAATTTCCTCAATCTCGTTATTATCATTATCAAGATTGCTTGTACAAATTTGTACTTGTTGAAACTCCAGCACCTCGATTTTCGTGCTGACATATGATCCAGGATAAACTTCTTCCTCTTCCTGTGCTCCCATTACCTCGCTCTCAGTTGGCGAAGAAATGTAATTTTCATCATAATAGTTTTCTATACCTACACTAATACCTTGATTATGTTCCTGTGACGACACTGCTCCAACTGGCGCATTGTTGTGACAGTATTGTTGCTGATGCTTACGAAGTAGAGACGAAGAAATAAACGAACTTCCACAATTCTGGCAAGGCCAGGAATTCAACAGATTTTGTGCTGGGGTGGGTGTTGTTGAGGTTGATAGTGAAAATGTAGAAGTGACCATTGGCCCCAGTGATAGGTCTCCATCTTCCCCATCATGAATCGGTTTTTTGTAACAATTTTTCATGTGTCGTTTTTTACCACGGTAAGTAGAGAACCTGTTATCACAGTGGTCACATACAAAAGGACAGTCAGATGACTCTTGTGCTGCTGCTTTTGGGAGATTCTTGGGGGCAGGTGGAGGTGGTGTTGGTAAAGTTGACGTTCCATTTTTTGTGTGCCATCTTTTTCTGTGTCTAAATAAGCTTGTTTTTTGTACAAACCAAGCACCACAATCAGTACACTTAAATCTTCCCACATTGCCTCGATCCGTAAGTTGAGAACTGCCCTTATGTCCTTTTATAGCTTTTGAAGTGGCGAATATACCTGGACAATTTAATTTTTTATGGCGCGACAAGGACGAGCTTTGGGAAAAGACTGCAGAACAGTTGGCACATTTCAACTGTCTTCTCGGTACCCATTGAGTCTTAAAGGGAGAAATAATTGATGGGGGCGGGGGTTGGGGTAATGATATTGATGGTGGCGGTGGTGTTGACACAGGAGGACTAGGAGGAGTCACAATTTGTTTGGTGGTCGACTTTCTCTGAAGATCCATCAATTTGGGGACCAGTAAGAAGTAATGACTTTGTATTAAATGAGCATTCATCGCTCTCCTTTCATAAAACAAGCTAGAGCAATGCACACAAGTATAAGTAGAAGCCCTTCCCGAAAATCCACTAGTATTCTGATGAGTCGTGAGTTTCATGTCGTTTTCAATGATTTGTTGGCAATATGTCTCAAACTGCTCTTTGCTCACTTCCGGAAGTTTTACAGGGCTAAAAAAGTAGTCCACGTGTTTGAGGAACAAGTGTCTCTTGAGCTGGTCCTCTCTGCGGAAGATATCATTAGAGCTTCTCACTGGACATAATGAGCAAAGTAGCTCATTATTCCCTGTTCTGAAGTGGGGTATGGGATTCATCAACTTTGATAGGTCAAGTGACGATACAGTAGTGGTTTGACTTAATGATGTGGTGGGTTCAATACAAACTGGAGGAGGAGGTGGCAATGGTGGTGGTGGGGGAGGCATTGGAACAGGAGGCGGCTTTTCCAATTTTATGGTGATTCGTCCTTGTGACGTGGTATTGGTCCGACGGAGGTCGCAGTACAATCTCGTGTGCTTGATCCACTCCGGTTTGGAAGCAAGTTTAAGTCCACATGCATTACATGTATGAAAAATGCTGTTATGTCGATTATTGATATGCTTCTTCAATGACTTACTTGAAGAACAAATCGCATTGCACAAGTGACACTTATGTTTAACTTTTACGGGAATTAGTTCAGAGGCAGAGTGGATGTCACTTTCGGGATGAAGTCGACGAATGTGGGCGTTCAATGTTTGTTGTGATCCAAAAGCACTGCTGCACAACTTGCATCTAACACTGGCTGGGTTCATTAGATTTTTTGAAATAGGAACTAAAATAGGAGGAGGTGGTTGAAGCGGAAGAGAAACCGGTGGGGGTGGTTGTAGAGGAAGTGACACTGGTAGGGGTGGAGGTGGACGTGGGCTGGAAATAGCTGGTGAAACGACTGATTCCTTGATACCAACAAATGTGAAGAATTTCTCACATTTTGTCAAGGTTACTCTCGGTTTGGATGTTTTTAAGGAACCATTACCTGTAAATTGGTAAAATGATATAGTTGACAATTAAACAATTTTTTTTAATGCACAATTGTAATTTTCAATAAAAAAACCGAGACACTCACATTTTTCCCGAGTTTCATTCCTCAACAGATCTGCAATTGTTGCTTGAAGGGTTTCCAAGGGATTTGTCAATTTCCCCCTGAATTTCTCCACTTTCATCGAATCCTTCTCTGATTTGTCAATAATTTCCTGGAATAGCTGAAGCGAATTGTCTACTTTCATTTGAACCATTTCCATTTGGCGGCACAGCTCTGAAAGTCGGTTGGCAAAGGGAATACATTCCCGACAGAGAAGAACCTTCCAATCTGAAATTTTATTGAGGAGCTTGGCCGAGTCGAGCAAGGAACCTGTCAGTTGTGTCTTGAATAGTACACCGGGATTCATTTTGAGGTAGCGAAAAATGGCTCTCATGCAGAATATTTTGCCTTCCACTTGCTTCTCATCCTCCCCATTTTCCAGATTGATTACCGGTGGGATTTCGTTCAGACACAGAAAACAAGTTGTCTTGGTGTCCACGAAAAATTCATTTCGTTTCGTGGGTGGCGGTGGCGATGATTCTGTTTCCATTGTTACTACTTTAAAAAGATTATCATGTTGTGTTATCATAGTTTAGTATTTATCCAAGGCATTTTGGAGTAATGCAAACAAACTGAACTGAAATTATTTAGTTGATAAAAGACTTACCATGTATCGTGTCCATATATGAAAAAGCAATGCGTGGGTGGGTGGTGGGTCGGAATTATATCATATTCAATTACAACAGGATCACCTCCAATTTAGTATTGTATTGTAATTAGTAATTGTAAATTATACCAAGAAACTACTTTAACACGATCACGAGCGTATATAACGATAAAAATGTGTACTGCGTAAAAAAATATGATTTCAGAACACACGCAGCTGCCACAGTATTATTAATGTATCTGAGAAAGTCTGAATACGTACGTGAGCAACAAATGCATGCCAAATAGAAACAAATATATCACCTAGAATTCCATGAGAATCAAATGGATAGTCCAGCAAGCAAGTTACACTTTCTGTTAGGTAAAGAGTTCAGATTCAGATTCATATGATGTGTATGAAGAAGCATGGTCATGATATGATCAAAGAGAGACTAGAGATGTACATTTAGTATGGGAATAGAAATGTTAGCTAAAAAGCAAGCTACAATACAAGTATACCAAAACCAATACCAATGCATTACTATTACCAGACTGTTTACCAAGTGGTAAGTTACCACTGACTACTACATGTATTGTATCTACGTGATATGATAACATGGGACCCAAGCATTCCTTGAGTTCGCTTCGTGTATTTTATCTGCACTCTGCACATTCGACGTGCACACAAGTCTCTCTTCTCTAGTCACTATAGTACGTGCGGACGTAGTGTACATTGAGCTGATCATGTAATGAACTAAGAAAAGAAGTGAAATTTGTAGGCTTTTCTTGTGAGACATTCCTTTACACACGCACACAAAGACATTGCATTAGTTGCATTACACATGTATTTAAATGAAGCCGATCTTCTTGGAGTTGACTTGCAATGCCTGTATTCATCAGACATAGTAAGCCGTGTATATGACCAAAACTAATTTATGTTGTTTGTGCCATAGGCACGAGAACTATAAAGATAACAGAATTTCTTCATTTTTCTTTGAAGTTTTTATTGAATTGGCTAAAACATTCGGTCAATTGAAATTGAAAGGCTAAATACCGTAGTACTATAAGATACGCATTTACAAAGTACATTGCACCAAATTAATGTCTTTGTATTGTGTAGAGGTAGTAATGCACATATAACGCTTATCGTAGGCGTGTAAATAGTGCTACAGATGAATTTGGCCAGATAATTGGAGGATGATATCCCATTTATGCTATGGACATTATCTACCACGTGTGTACGCATAGCTTGAGCTGCGCGTGCTTGACCACCAGATGCTCCCTCATTCGTTATGTAAATGTTCTTTGTTCGTATTGAAATTAAGTGTATTGTTGTTTGGAATGTCACAAGTAATGAAGTATTTATATACACAAGTACTGATATAACAAGTACTGATATAAATAGTTTGATAAATAATTGCTTGATGAAATCAAAAACCGGAACACAGAAATTAACGATTTGGTATTCGAATTATTTTAATGTGAATTTTCTATAGTGTATTAAGGAAAACTAAACGTTCGAGCAGTTAGCAATATAATATACATATTTAAGCCGAATGATTAATGCTTTTTGGAAGAGGTCTTAGATTAATATGTAGAAACGGGAAAAATAAGAAGTCAGCATTCTAGGGACTCTAGGGAATTTTTCAAATCCTGGCCCCAGAAGAATATTATACCGTTTTTCAACTATAAATTCAAACAAAATAGTTTCAAAATCGAAAATTGTAGTTTAATTTGACCTCAAATTACTTCATTTTAAGGTAAACAAAACATATATTCGAGCTTTGTGTGTATAAGTAGATATAATACTCAGAGATCAAAATCTACTCTAAATTTCCATATTTTTAAACTACAAAACTTGAAAACAATAGGGTCGAATTGTTTTTCAAAAGATGAGCCAAATTATATTTACAATATTACAATGAAGGCAGACTTTAAGCTGCTATTTATGACAGTTAAATTGTACGATACTAATATTTGGAATATGAAATCGGTGAAATTTAAAGCACGAGTTTCCAAATAATTAAGTATATTAAAATATTCCGAGTTTCCAAGTATATTAAAATTTTATAGCTTATTTGTAAACAAAGGTTTTTAACTTCAATTTGTAAAATAAATGCCTAATTATTTCTCGTGCTTTGTAAATACAAGAATACAAAACTTTATATGGCAATCAATAAACCCTGTAGTAATTCAGGCAGCATATTGCATCGTGTACTTACACAACACTTTGTCTGAATTTGAATTTGAATTTGCCTTATTTATTCAAGTTTTTAGATTAATATTCGTTACATAAATCCATTAACTTAGGA
>JAQFZG010003077.1:0-14514 GCA_034695465.1 Entomobrya nicoleti | reverse complement strand
CGAATTTATTTAATCTAGAGTGAACTGTTGTCCACCGGAGTTGAGTGAGAAGTGAATGGTTAGAGCGATAGACATTGGTTTAAGTATAATATTACAGAGTTGACACAAGTAGAATTGACGTATTTTCTCTATCTTGCATCTAAGGTCACAGCATTGCATACAACACATCACACCGTTCATTTACCTAAGCTTCTCTTGCTGCTTCTACTATATACCATACGGCTACCTTCTTGCAGTGAACAAAGTAAAGTAAGTTGAGTGAACTTGCTTGCTTGCTTGAAAAGTCAAATGACTGTGAACATAAGGTTAAGTTTTTGTTCTACAGTTGTCATTTTTGACAGTTATTATTTGCTGAGGTTAAAGCTTACATTATTGCCCTACACGTGTGTGAAAATTAGACATAAGTATGGTTCTAAACCACGTTTTTATAGCAATTCAAATTTGCATCACATGTAAAGTAAATGACAAAGTAACGTATCTTAATTCTTACTTACAGGTTATAGTATTGGTAAAACTGAACAATGTCAATTGATTAAAAACACAAATGAGTTATGCTAAGCATACGAACACCTTCCATACAGATTTGCCGGTAAACTGGTAACATTCATTACAATACAAACAATACAAACTCTTTCATGACTAGTTTAATCGATAAAGTCCAAAACTGCCAGTTTCGTAATGACATCTGCCTTTTCCCATAAAATAAATGCCTGCTATAAAAAATGTTCGAAATTGAGACAAATCAATTGTTTTTATATTATGTGTTCCTAATACTAATCCCTTTGTATATATAAAAATTATTTTTCATTGTAACTTGGTATTAATTGTATGCATTGTGCAATTCCTTCTGGTGTGTATCATAAGCGTGCTGACAGCCCACGTCGCATAATAACCCAAAATATTTATACGATTGCCATCATTTAACAAAATGTTGACAACTAAAACTAGTTACGAAACTTTGGAACTTTACCGTTTTATGTTCACTAAATAAATTCTGACAAACTGATCGTTTGACAAGTTCTATGTCTTACAATTCCATTTAATCCAGTTAAATAAAAATTGGAAGGTTTTAGGCTCAACTATTTATTGAAGAAGTATTCCGATCGGCAACTGACACATTCTATGACGTCATTACAATAAAATGCAGACTTTTCATGATTTGTTAAATAATATATGTATATACTAACTTTGAAATATGTCATGCAAGTTTACAAAAGATTGTTTAAGTTTACAACTGGCGTTCCCTTTCCATGTTTTTTGCAACAAAATTAAAATATTTATGTTTGCCCGTCCAAACATAAGATAGCGATACACATTATTCATGTAGTTTTATAAAATCAAATACTGTTTAATAAATAAACCTAAAACGGGTTTCTAGAAAACAATATTAAATAAATTGCAGAACTAACAACTTTTGGAGTAGAGGATCTACCAAAAAATAGCTGTTGAGTATTTGCTAATTTTTAAAACAAAATAACAATACAACATCTACAAAAATGCCTCTCAAAAACACAAAGTTGTTGAACGAATACTTCCTCGCAAACAATACCGCTAAATTTATTTCCGGAGGAAGTAAATGCAGTTGGGATGAAAAAAATTCTAAACTCACTCTTCATAAAGCTCCATACATATTTTGTATGTTTTTGGGTATAACATTTGGAGTAGTTGGGGCTTACCATGCAGCACAGCTGTCATTGGGAAAAACTTTCCGCAGTAAGTTTATCGGCGTCGGAGTTGTTTTTACAAGTGGGCCTTTTATTGTCTACTTTTACGCATTGAACTACTTGTGGCATCGGCAACAAATGGAACTACTTTTAAACAATCTTTTGCAGATTGAACCAAAATGCAAAGGTAAAACTAAAAATTTATTAAATAACTTTATGTTAAATTATTAACAATTATGATAGTTTTTCAGCCAATTTAATTTTTATTTTCAACTTTAGATTTTACACTTTGGACATCAGGACACATCCAAATGGATAAAGTGTCGTGCTGGATACTCCGCACAATGGGAATTTGGGAAATATCTGTATCGATTGCATTGGGTGCCATGCTTTTACCAGAGTTACCATTCAACATATTCGCAAATGGCTTGGGAAGCTGGATGTTTCAGAAACTTCATATCTTGTTGCTACCATGGCAACATGGAAGATGGTACTTGGAAAGATGTATTATATTTTCGGCAAGCCTAATCATGTGGACGAATCACGTTAAAATTTCACTTGTGGGAGCAATCGAAGTAATCATCATCTCTTCTTGCTTAGTTGTACTAATTAGGCAGTTCAAAAGTGATTTAAGTAGGTACGGCTACTTCAGAAAAGAAACGCTTGAGTTTTACAGACAAATTCAGTTATTGGTTGATTTATTCAATCATATAATGTCAACACAGCTTGTCGTCAAACTAGCTGCCTTTGGCTGTAATCAAATAGCTGCAGCGTTAAAATTGATTCAGTCAGCAGTAATATCTGCAAAAGTTATTCAAGTCACTTTTAACGACTATGCTATAAAATTTGCAATGAGTGCATTTGCTTTCAGCGTTCTTTGCAATTTACTTGTTATCATTAACTTTCTTTTTGGATGTTGTGCACAAGTTCATGATGCATCATATAAAGGTCTGTCCAAGTTACGAAAACGACAACAATTCAAAACTTCAAAACGGTATGGAAAAATACTTCAGTCTTTACCAATCCTTAGCATTAGGTTTGGTATTATGAATTACGTTGAGAAGCAAACACCAATCGTATTTCAGATGTTCTTGGTTCAAAGATTTGTTGATTATCTGCTACTTAAATGAAGGTTATCTGTATTTTAAAGATAGTCAAAGGTTTGCAATATAATAATCAATAATGGTTTTGCTATAAATATATTGACATTTCCTGCAGCACTGCCCTTGTAATTATAATAAATGACCTGTATATAAAACACATCGCATAAAGTCCCAGTTTTGTTTTGATTTGCATTGCTTATTCACCTTTTATTTGAAGAAGGTTAAACATTCTTCAAAGGTAAACCTTCTTTACCTAATAAGAATGGTCATGAGTAATAATGAATACTGTATGTTTCACATCAGCTATTTTGCAGTATATATTAGAATATCAGGAGTACAAAATACTTATATAATTTTAGAGAGCAAAAAATTAATCGATTTGGGTGAGTTAGAGCAAATATTGAAAGAAGACCAATTGGTAGTTAAAACTGGGAACAACAGTAAAGTTTAATGACACATTTTACTTTTTTAACAAGGAATTACAAACTAATTTGTTATGATTATTTTGTAAGGCTTGAAAAACATGGTTGATTTTGTAAGGTTGATTCATCAATGCTTGATAATACTTGGCTGGCAGGTTATGATAAAGTGATTTATTTTAAGAAATGCGAGTGCTATAATTGCAAACAAATATTTTATAATATTTAGGTTACGAGTCATTCGTGTATTATGTGGTATGCACTACGTGACTGCTAACAGGTATAAGTTAATTTCCCAAACAATATCGAAACCTTGACCAAGAGCATACGGTTTTATGTCAACCTAGAAATTGTTATCAACAAATGCTTGTCTGTCATGTTGCAGGCTAATATATAACTTAAAATCTGTTCTAATTGCCCTCAACCAAGAAAACAGATAAGTACAGACCGATGTTGAACGCGTTTGTAATTACGTAACCAAGCAATGTATCATTTTATTTGGAACAATTAATACACCTTAATTCATTAAAATGGTTTTCTTGGGAATACGTGGATTGCAGTCAAAGCAGCCATTTTTATCGAAATAAAATTTAACTGATAAAACAATACCAAACATGTGTTCAAGTAACTTATATTTATCATTACTGTTGTAATGTGAATAACTGACTTTATGGCTTTGGCGTTCAACTAAGTATTGACTACTTTACGGAAAACTTAAAATTCCAAAAAAATGTAGGCAACAAATGAGTTTATTAATGAGTATCAAAAACTGATTTTTGGCTTATTAACAATAAATAACAATAACATAAAACTTTCAGTTCTAATTACAAAATAACACCTTAAAGAACTCTCGTACTTAAACGTAGTGAACATTATTTAGTATCTTTTCGTGCCTCCATACTCATTACTTCTTTGATTCCTACTTATTTCCTTGTCAAGGTAATTCATCCAAACATTTTTATTCGAACCGAATACTTTCATGGCTTTCTGCGTTGCTTGAGAAAATAATGGCCTTACTACATTCAATACCATATCGAAAGATGGTGGAGCTAAAATACAAAAGCAAATCAAACGGTTAAAATTTTGAACGAATTTGATGACCATATTATCTCAGAAATATATTTTCAATTTGGCTTACTGTTAATGTGAATGACTTGATCCACGCCTCCAGGATACCGATCTTCATAAGTCCTCACAAAACTCGTGTAAGCCGGTAAACACAACGGACAACCGTGTTGAATCTGATTGAATCCGTCCATGTTGAAAATAACCTTGACTTGCGTCGCGTTGTTACCTTTGTACAGCTCATCAATAACCTTCAAATACAACTCGTCCATAATTTTATTCATGTAGCGCTGCAGTCTTGGCATTTTTCCTGTAATCGCCAATCTTCTGACATTCCACTGTCCAAAAGGCACTGCAGCAATTGGACGGCCATGTTTATCGTGCGTATTACTTGTGTATGGGTAATCCATCTTCATATCTGACCAATCTTCCTGATGGATCGTATCCATTTTCTGTTCCCGTCTCCACCGCAAGTTACTCTTGAGCATTTGCTCAGCTTGTTGGATATTCAAATTCCGAGCACGTAACCAACGAATCAGGTATATATCATGTTTCATGTAGGCCTTGGGAAGAATAGGGATGACCCGTCGTCTGAACTTGGAGAGGGCTTGCACTTCGTAAGGAGTCAGTTTTAAATCTTCCTCAAAGCTGACACTTTGTACTTCATTTACGTAAAGTGTGACTATTTGTAGCAGGAGTATAGCCAGACACACTACACGTTTCACTGAAAATTCCATGCTAAATGAAATGTTTAGGACTTTTTTGTCTAAATGCTCTACAATTGCTGGAGGAAACTGCTTGAAGTTGAACCATCAGCTCATCGTTTTTATATAAAAAATGATGCCATGAATTATTAGACGTGTGTGCTGTGAGTGTACTTAATTGTCAATTGCTTGGTATACGTGATCTCAGCACAAGTCACGTAGCAATCGTCATTGACACGAGAATCGATGAAGTCAAAACTTATGAAATACCAAAATGACTACGTGCCTATCAGCAACTGGGACTAACCTACGTCACAAAGCTTTGTGAAGTGTACTTCGAATTCCAGAGTTATTATAATGTGTGTTCTGTAATACATACTCATCGTAATTAATTACATGATAGAACTACAAGGGTTGCATTAAATGAATATAAATGACCGTTAATCACAAGGCAGTCTAACATGTACAAGTGGTTGAGTATAGTCTCACTTTCGCTTCATATGATTTGGCAGACGTTAGGAAAACCTCTGATATTAGCTCATTATCTAAATTGTACTTGTATATGTGCACGTAACCCAACTTATTGGGAATGAAACGAAATGATAAATTAGTTATCCGATTCGTAAGCCTTGTACTTATGATCTGACTTCCAATTATCTGATTTCCCATGTACTGAAATATTGGTAACTTAATGTCATAAAAGCTTTCAAAACTTCAGACACTTTTAAAGACTTTTTTATGCTTGATGCGCAAATTTCTTCAGCCAAAAATTAAAGCCATTTTCATTCCACCAATATAGCTAAACAAGCCAAAAAGTCTATTCGAAATAATTGAGACCGGAAATATATACCAGCATTTGGTTACCAGCCAGCCAGTTGATGTAGTGTTAACTTAGGCCTGTAATGTAATGTTAGGTTATTGTAATGTAATGTATCAAATATTAGTCACACACCTAGTAGGTTTTAAATATGAAAATCTAACAAAGATGTTCTTTGAGTCCATAGCTGCATGGAGTATAATTTTTAGTAATATATCACAAACAAAAAGCATATATTTCTCCTGAGCAATTAAGATATATTCTTTTATTAAGCATTTTAAAGAAACCAATTTTATTTTAAAATAGCACACTTATCCAACCTGCTTTATTGTTTATCATCAAAAAATTTAAATTTACCGTCCCAAGCATATACTTATTTAGTTCGCAAGTAAAACACAACTTTCTTTTATTTTGCTTTCGTTGCTACTAAACATTGGCTGGTTTCAACTAATGTGACTTATGCCAAAACAAAATCGATATCTAAAATAACTAATGAGATATTTTTAAGCCGGCATGTGCAAAAAAATAAGTTTTGACAAAATACGTATTTTTGCTTCAAACATTTCCTAAACTAGAATAGCACAGCATTTTAAAATTATTTTATAACTCAAAAAATATGGTCCAATATAAAACAAATGTTATAAAAAATTTGTACGCCCAATAGAACAAACATGTAAGCACGCTTAATTTAAATCGAAATACGCTTTTCTTCCGCCCAAAATCTTTGAATAATTTATTGTTATTTAAACTAATTTTTTTCGTAGAAAAGCACGTAGCAAAATCAATTTTACGTAGTTTACTAAGAGTTCCTGGTCAAATATTAGCATAATTTTAAACCATCTCCCGAATCATTTTACAGACTTTATCATGGAATTTCGCATATCCTGTGACAAGCGTATACTTATCAAGTACAATAAATTCCCCCATATTCTCGGTGTTTTCCACCAATCTACTGCTCCAAGTCTCAGAAATTCACTGTACCAAAAGCTGGGTCACAACTTTACATATTTCCTTTAATGTTCTTTGCCATCTCTGTTGACCTATTATACTTATGGATCAAAGTATCCCCAGGTGTAACTTCACAAAGTGTTTTACCACAAGATTTTATGAACTTTTATGTTCAGACAGTATCGAGAACATGTGGGTGCGTTCTAGGGTGGCTATTTTATTTCCGACTGGAAGATCTTATGCATTTTTCTAACGTTATGTTCACCATCGAAAAATATTTTGAAGGTAAATATATATATATTTTTAAATAAAATCAAAATACTAATTTTGTGTGTAAATAAAACTATACATTTATATTTAGGTGGACGAAGTTTAATAAATGACAAATCGCATGACAAACAAGCTAAAAAACGCAACAGAATTCTTACATTTGGCTACATATTTATCCATATACAGCCAATATTCACAACAATACTATTTATTAAGGAACCCTTTAGTATTCGATACTGGCCTATTCGATTTAAAGATACTTACGTAACCTGCGACGCAATTAAATACTTGGAAGTTGTTGTAGGAGGACTTTTGGATGTTTTTGCTTTAATTTTTGTAATACTATTTCAATGTATTACAATAGAAATGTATACTACATCATCATAGCCATATAATATCTCTTCAAACTTTAATTATATTTTAAAACTGATTTAAGTTCAAATTAATGATTTATTTAAAGTTATAACATTTTTGTATTACATATTTGCAAATGAAATGATTAATTATGTTACGATTTAAAATGACTTCGTGTTATCATACTTCTATATTGGGTAATGCCATTATATGAAATATGATTTTTTGATTTAAGATAAACTTTTTTTAAACTAAATTCGATTTATATGTAATACTTTTACAACGATTTTTAAATTTTAATGATATTTTTACTTATTTAACTTGAGCTCATTTTAATAGTTTATATAACCGTTATAACTTATTATCGCTGTAATTCGATATTTATAAAATATCTAAAAATACATTATTTTAAAACTAATTACGTTGGACTAAAAAATGCGTTATAGTGAGTCTAAATAAGTTTCAATTTTGCACAATCCTTTACATTAAACTTGTTCTAAAAATTTCCTTATAGTTTTCTTCTATATTCTAATTTCCAAAAACCATTCCGCCTTCAACATGTCATTTACAAAAGCTTCTTTCCGAGTGCACTCCATTTTTCAAACATTTATTGACACTCCGTTTTTATTTGACATCAGTCAGAACGGGTTGGTCCGAAATCCTAAGTATTTTGAAAAATCATCCAGAAAAAAACTATTTTCCTCGGCCATTGCTATTTTCATGTTATTTCAACCAATCTATCTCATTCATCTTGGCTACTTGTTTCATTCTTGGCAAGTTGACAACACGAATTTAAACCTGGACCAATTTACATTTTGTGCAATATTCACAGCCCTACTTACAACTTGTAATGCATCCAGTGTTTTAGTCCTCACTAAACATGAAATTTCACGATGTTTAGTTTCAGAGTTATGCAGGCTTGGGAATGGAATCAACTTTACATCAAATTTTAAAATTGCCAAGCTGACACTTCAAGAAATTATGATATACTCACTGTATTTAGGAGTTCTCACGGTTTTCCTGTCTTTTTCATTTGCACCATTTCTTATTGATTGGGAACCAATACAGCTTGTCTTGGGAACAAGCTTTTTGGTAAAAACATTTTCTGCATTTTTACACGGATTTTCTATTATGTATACCAGTTCATTATTTGTATCAACACTACTGCTAATATTTTTGTCATTAGAAAATGACCAACTATTTACACGAAACAATTTTGGAATTTCAAAGAATTCTGGAAACGCAAAGTTTTCAAAATGCTACAAAAGTTTTCGAATGCAACAAGTGCTTTGCACAGTTGGGAATCTAGTTTACGCAGATTTTCTATCTGTTCTAATTGCCGTGTGAATTATCGCTGCTTCCGTAGGTACTTATGTAACAGTAACATTATATGATAGCTTGACAATTTTCGTTTATATAATTTCACCAGTGTTATCATTTTGTTGCTATGGGGTTGCCATACTAATGACCATGTACTCATATATTCCGAGCAAACATTGTATTCAATTCTGTGCAGTATGGAAATGTCGGCTAGTAAATCGAATTGATAAAAAGATTCTTCAAAGTTGGCCTAAAAATATTGGGGTTACAGTTGGACCTTACGGTTTTGCAACTGCTAAATTGGGTATACTTATTTGTGATGATATTGTTAGAAATGCTGTTAGTTTGATATTGTTGTTTTAGAGAGAAAAAATAATAAATAATACGTATAAATTGTACGAGTTGAAATAATACGTGAAAAATACAGAAAATTCTTGTACGAGTTTTTTTAAACATTATTTGAATGTTCTAATTTGAACGGCCGCTTTTGTAAAATTGCTCTGAATGAAAAACTAAAATTTTTGAAGTAGTTTTTCACATATTTGTTATGAATACGTTATTCCCTAATGGGCTACCCAAGTTTATCTAAAATAATGCTGAAGTATCATAATCATTGTCCTTCACAAATTATGTATTGTTGGCTATGGCTATAACTATAACTTATAAGTTATTAAATAATATCAAAATTATGAGATCGAAACAATTCATTTTAGTCAAATGTAATCGCCAAAAAAAAGTATTTAATTGAACCATAAAAATAAATTTACAGAAATCTGACCATTGAAAGATAAGTATTAAAGTTAAAGATATCTTGAAACTTTAAATCGAACAACCAGAACGAGTTAAAATATTTTATTTTAATCTGTTCTTACCCCATGTTCTAAACTGTATATCAAGCCATGAATATTTTAAGCAATATTGTACGTCTACTAGCTCAAAATTTCGTAAGCTCGGTTCCATATGCAACGATATTTCATCGGCAACATAAATAGTGTTGGTTTACTGCACAAGAAAATAATGTCAAGTTTTAGATAATGGTTAGGTTTTAAGTTTATTTTGTTTACGAATTCTATAATTGATAACACAATTATTAAACATATGGCATGCTTAAAGGTTTTTTAAACTATTTTA
The DNA here is from genome assembly GCA_034695465.1 of Entomobrya nicoleti. Taxonomy (NCBI): domain Eukaryota; kingdom Metazoa; phylum Arthropoda; class Collembola; order Entomobryomorpha; family Entomobryidae; genus Entomobrya; species Entomobrya nicoleti. Next base: position 4,719 of record JAQFZG010003077.1, on the reverse strand, counting down.
ATAAACGGTTATTTATTTAAAAGAACTGTAACAATAAATAAACATGTTGCTATGCAAATAAAACTGTGCAATTCATGTTCAAAGCTGTTAGATAACTTTATCTTTTATTTTCATGCAAAAATTTAACTAATTGATTCAATCTAACTTACTGACTACAAGGTTATGTTTAAATTTCCTTACTTAAGATCTTCAATATTTTGAAAACTCTTTGGAAAAGTGAAAAGTTTTTAAGCAGTTTGTGAGTAAAGTTGAGTTGTTCAAGCGACATATATAAGTAAGCTAGTTTCTTTAGTTAAAAAGACACGAAAAGTTTTCAATGCTTACTTAAATAAATGGAAAAGGACTAAAATAGATTTCATTTGGCAAATGTTCTGTACAATTTTTGCTTCACAACAACATTAGAGAAACCAATTAAAATTATAAATTTAATTTATATTGTATCGATTGATTGGGTTTTTCTAATCTATATACACGTGGACATAAAAGTATAATCACTAATAGCTTATTATATATATAAAAACATACTACAGTTTTAAGTATATAAGACTCCCTTTAAGCGTCCTACACACAAAAATATAATGCCGAGGGAATTCAAATTAAATTTGAGAACTCATACGTTACCTGAGCAACTGAGTTTAATTGAGCTTCACAAGTTGGCAAGAGGGGAACACAATTAGTCCCATCATTGTTAACCATCTGTCCAATACATCCACGCACATATGCACAAACAGAGGCATCTGGTTAAATACCGATCCAGTATGCGGTGGACACGCAGGGAGGAACCGTCGACAGCGGAGCGATGAATCCTTAGCAAATTGGTAGACTGCGTCCGGGAATGAGACGAAATACTAAAAAATCTATTGGCCAACTTCAAGACACCGGGCTACTGTTTCGACACTCAAGATTTCAATTTGTAAGTTGCCACAAGGAGCAAGCTCACTGGTCGACTCAATTAAAAGAAGTATTTGTTGTTTTTGACACTCATGTTTTGGCGTTAATAGTGGCTTCTATTGTGGCAGCATCAAAGATGTTGCCATATGTGAGCCAACACATTGAAACAAGGTAAACTTTCGTTTATTGGTACTTTATACCAAATGTACGCGATGATGATAGATCAGTCGTCCAACTTGTATTCAAATGAAGGTTACCGAAAGAAAACGGCCTTTTGCCTCGTTTTTGCCTTTTTCCCTCTGGTATTCATATTGCTAACTAATCTTTTCAAAGGCGATAATATTACAAGGCTAACACTCGGCCCTGACTTGGTTCCATTTGACACATTTGATAGTTTGGTGAACAGCAACTTTAGCACATTTTTGGTTCGTATGAACCAAGTAAGTAGTGCAAATCAACAATTTAATTTAAAAAAGAGGCTCACCAACTTTCTTTATAAGTTCATCGGCCAAAGGAAAATAATTCCAATTATGTTGAAAGCCTAGACCATTACTTAATTCCTCGAATACATCATATTGAAAAGCTGTTTCAAGAGAATGCTTAATCACTCCGAGCAACCCATTTTCTGACATTCTTCCATCAAACGACTGCAAATCATTAAGATAAGTTGATCCGCATAAGTAAAAAAGTTCAAAGCCTCCGTCCTTATTCGCGTCTAGGCCTTTACCCCTCTGGTCACTTACCCACTCCTTATCCTTAAGATTTTTCGTCGGATTTTTGCCATGTTCCATATCCTCCTTAAATGCGAATTGTGTAAAATCGTAAATCCTAAAGTTGCCCTCCGTAGTCATAGCGAAGTTTGCAGGTAATACTTGAATTAGACAAGCAGATTGATGTTTACTACTACTAACTACTTGAAGCACTGATTTAGTTAATAAGTGCTTGCTAGTTTGAATAAAACTGAAATAATTACAACTAGGTCGTTCATAATGCAAGCCGTGAGCAACTGTACACCTTTGATATAATCCTTGGAGACCCTCATTTGGATCAAAAGGATATAAGAGAAATAATAACGGGAATAAAGTTATAAATGGGGGAATATAAAAAGAATAATCATTTTATTCGTTTAATTGTTGAGTTTATGACGTATATCTAATAAATATTCACAAATCCTAAATGTAGAAATTTCAACTTAATTGGATTTGAAAAATTTAGCTACGCAACAAACGTCGAAAATACGAAACCAAAAACTGAAGTAAAATCTTTCTTTTTTCAAATTTTACAAATATTATAATATACAATAACACTGACAAAGCTGAAATTTGGTCTTTTATAATGCATGGCGTGTGCAACCGTGCACTTTTCATATAAACGTTGGAGGGACTGAGCAAATTCAAAAGAATTCAACAAATTTAAAAACGTGAAAAACAATACCAATTGGTAAAATCTAAAATAAATATTCATCTTAATTAATATTAAGGTGCAAGTGCATCAAAAAATTGTTGAAAACCTATAAAATGCAAAAAATGTAAGTTCTCTATTGAATTCAGGAAACCAATCATATATTTCGGATAAATAATCCTATGACGTTTTCTGTGTTTTAAATCCTCCTTAAACACAAATTGGGTGAAGTTGTAAATTCCTGAATTGCCCTCCGTTATGATAGCGTTGGCTTCAGGTAAAATTTGAATTATACAAGCGGTTTGATGTTTAACGACTTTAAAAACTGGTTCAATTAATAAATGCTTGCTGGTTTGAATAACACTGACAAAGTTGAAATTGGGTCTTTCATAATTCAAGCCATGTGCAACTGTGCACCTTTGAAATATCCGTTGAAAAGCTAGAATGCACTGAAAAGAATCCAAGATACATAACAACAAATATACATACAAATTCCTGCAAAATCAATCTAATCTTCATTTTTGTTTGTATATTGACAGTACAAAATATAAAATATTTTATGGTTTATTGTACTAAAATTTCTTTTTTTAATGCTTTAAATTATGTCATTGCATTTCATGAAACCGCGCTTTACCCAACATTCGACGGAGACGAATAACGGATGTGTGCGCTAAACTAAGATAAAATATTAGCAATGATATAATCATTGTTTGCTTTATTATTTAAGTATATGTTTTTGAGCAAATAAAGAAATTCAATATAATTGAGTATATCTTTGCAGATAAATAATTTAAAAAAAATATTTGTAAAATGTTTCGAATTCAATTGGTATCATTTTGTGTAATAAGAACCTCGTGAAATTTATGCAAGAAAAAGAAAACAAATAGGCGTTTTTTACGCAATGAAAATTATTGAAGTATCAAAACACTTTTGTCAAACAACGTGCATACATATAATAGCTTCTTTTAAATAATAATTCAATGCTTCAAATTCAAGTGGTATGAATCACAAAGACCTATTACAAAACGGTAGAACCGATCGGTCTAAATTTTCTTCAAAACAAGAACGTTTTTTTGGTATAAGTGTAACCTTGATTTGTACATTAAGGAATCTAGAAATAACTCACATTTTAACATAGCACCTATAGCAATTATATTGGTGTGAAAATTGACTGCATACAGTAAAAAAAGTCCTTGCTGAAATGTTAATGTTTAAACTTATCTGTTATCATTAAACTATACAAAAAAGCTAAGTAATCAAATATAGTAGACTCTTATATTTCTAATTTACAGCAGTAAATACTAACAACTCGCTTTATATAGAAATCGAGCGATAACAATGATGTTTTTTTTGTTTTTTGTAGAAGTTCACACACCCTGTATAGATTTTAAACACAGAGCCCATTAAACATTATTAAACACAGCATCGTTTTTTCTTGACGAACACTCATAAAAATGTCAACAAAAACTGAGTATGTTCACATGGATATATTTTTTTTAAAGACATCAAGAATTATGTAAAAGAATGTACAAAACTTTCGTGTTTCCTTCAAATTTTAGAACACTTTGTAGGACTTTGAGAAGCAACTCGAAATATATTTGATTTTACACGTTCTTTTTTGAAAAGGATTATTGTTATTTAAATTGTCATTATAATTGATTCATTTCCTAGTTGATAATTTAGTGAACGATTAAGTTTTGTGTTTTCTATCTTTTAAAAATTTAACATTACATGAAATACCCGTAATAGTCTTAATTAGAGATATTTCTTTCTTAAAATAATTAATAATATACACATGGTATTTCAAAAGTTGGTATCCAAATTCAAATCCGAATATCTCAGCAGCATGTTAATTATTAGATTAGAGTTTGGTATTCTAAGAAAGCCTAGATTCTAACTTGAAAATATTCTAAAGGATTTTGTTCTAGCTTCTTCAACTTGGGAGTAATATGACCACAGAAAATCAATGAAAATCCCGATTTTTGAGGTCGACTTTTACACATCAACTTTAATTTGATATAACTTTATTGAAATGTAATGCTTTTGGTTTTCAATTAGTCGTATTAAACGGTAGCTTCATTAATGGCCCGTATTTGGTCTAGAAAGCAGATATACTCTTAACGGCAGGGGGCACAATTTTCATTAATTTTTCAACCTAAACGGTAACATCGAGAGAAATACCCTTCAGCCTATTTTTACATTAGACTCTTGGCTATCTTATGAAACCAAACTCTAATCTATTCATTAACTTGCTGTTGAGATATTCGAATTTAAAATTGGTTACGAACTTTTGAAATGCCCTACGTACTAACGCCGCCATATTAATGTTGAGAGAGCTTATCAGGTTCTAATATATATATTGGTTTTATTGGCAAACTTCAATCATTCATGAATTTACAAATGTGAGTTCATAGTTTAAATTAATAA
>JAQFZG010003076.1:0-14514 GCA_034695465.1 Entomobrya nicoleti | reverse complement strand
AACTTGTACTTATATTAGCTTAATGTCGTTGTTTAAAATGACATATTATAGTGTTATGTAATTTAGAACAATTATATGTCATTTTGTGATTTATAACTGACCAATCATTAACACTTTAATAAAGTTAAATCAATCAATCAATCAATTGCATAAGAGCCTGTTATTGAAATTTACGATCCTTGTCCATCTATGAACACGATTAAACTACATCCCATTCACAGATAGATTGACAGTTAAATTTACAGAATTTACTTTGTTCTAGTCACCTACTGGCTTAGCCGTATTCATTGATCAACAATATATCCTTGAAAACCACAATGCAATCAGCTATTTTTGAATGGAATATTTTAACTGTTATTATAAAAACTCAATGAATTCTGTGGTAAAACCACATCCGAAATAAATCAGTTTCACAGAATTTAAAACAAAACTACTGATAAATTTTTAACATTATATTTTTTCATTACAGATTCTCTTTTTTCTTCTCGTCAAGATGCTACAACACGAAGAGTTTTTGCAAAAATCCTTTACCAACCTGTTTGACAAATATTGCAATAAAGTGTCTGCCATTCCTCCACTTGAGAAAGCCAAGAAAAAAACCATATTTTATTTAGAGTCTCAATGCAGTCGAAAATATGGTTTTATGGGAGAAGCCAACACTAACGCCGACATGTACAAAAGTAACTCAGTCTACAAGATCCCCACATCATACGACACATCTCTCCTCCTACCCTACATTATGAACGAAGGGGTCGATCCAATCATTATTGGAAATTTAGTATCCGTTTTAAAACGAAGTCGACGATCCTGTGGATTATGGAACTATTTTTTTCGATCCTGACCACAACTCATTTTCTCTCGTTCCGGACGACATTGATGATACCGCCCCTCCCGCAATGGCCCTCCATCTAACTGGAAATTTTTCTTTAAGTCAGTGTCGCGATGTTGGACGGAATTTGTTGGGACACAAATTGGTTGATAAGGAAACCGGGGTAATAACAACATGAAATCCAGATTCCACTCGAAGAATCATATTTGATCGCTATCAAGATGTTCCCAAGCTTTGCGCTGGTTGTCTTATAATTTTTTTTGGTTTATGGCTATAAGTGGAATGGACACTGAGCCTGAGCTAATACCCTCGATTGACTATGTTGATAATTTTGTAGATGCGCTTATCGAGTTTAAGGGAAAAGATAAGATGCATCACGTTGGGATGTGTTACTACCCAAATAAGTATACTTATTATTTATTTATTTCGAGATTTATCCAAAGGTCAAGTTTGGTCAAAAGTTTGTAGATCATTTAATAGAAGAGTTTGGGTTATTTGCAGAAAAGGAAGATAGAGAAGCGCTGGATATTGCACTGATGATTTTATCCCTTTGGCATTTAGATCTTCATAAAGTTGGGAAACAGGAGTGGTTAGTGGATGAGAGGGAGATTATTGGCATATGTGAAAATATTAAAAAGCTTTGCGGACGTTTGTTGGATTTGCAGGATCCAGATAGATCGTATGAGGCTTGGGTGATTTTTAGATGGAATAAAATAGGGCATTGGGGAGGTAATAAGCATACTACTACGGGATTCGTTTTAGCTGTATTGGAAATTGTGGAAACGGAGGTTTATGGGGGAAATATGTTGAGTGGTGGAGAAAACAATTTGTCAAAATGAGAGATTTTGAAATATGAGAATGTTTTATTAAGTATTAGTTTAATTGAATAGTTTAAAGTGTATTATTTAGAGAAAAAATATATTATTTTAAATAATTAATGAGTTTTTAGTATTAATTAATTCTATTAGATCGAATTCTATCTGAGTTATAACCCCTTATATGAGTTACTTAAATCAATATTAATAATTAGGTTACCTAGTTGTGTATATCTATGTTTAACGCAAGCGTTCTTATTCCATCAGCATGTTTTGAAATTTAATTTTTTTACAAAAAAAGGTGCAGATTTATTTTCAAATGATTTATAGCACAAGATCATAAACATACAAAAATTGTGAGTTCTTCTGGTTGCGTTTATTTTTCTTAAAGCATTCACTACGGATTTTCACACGTCACATAAATTCGTAGTTTGAGAATATAATGATTTTTGATGTATATAAAAGACAAGGTTTTGGATCCTCAACGCAACAACAGCTGCACAGATCCAATGGTCATTTCTCATTTTGAAAGTCAACAAAATAAAATACATGTTAGGTTTTTATTGTGTTAAATGTAAAGTATTTGTTAAATTTTAATTGTGTAATTTTTCAATTTATCAGTTGAAATTATATGTCCGAATTGACCCACATGACAAATATTTAAGGAGAAAAAAACAATCAACTTAGTAGCTGTATTAGATGTAACATTTTAACTCGAAATCTACATTCATACTATTTGCATACCAAAGTCTGTTTTCTAGTCTCCGGAATTAGTGACTACAAAACGCATACTCTCTACTAAATAATTGTTTTGGCCTGACGCAACCAATTTACAAGAATGCAATCACTCAACGTCCATTACCGTCAATTGCGTACCTTTGCTAATTCATTATCTTGTTACCCCCAGTACTAAAATATGAACAATTACAAAATCGTATACATTAGAAGGGTAAAAACTCAACAACAAAAGCTAGTTTATTTGATTGTAATCATTTTTAAGTAATTTGTTGATTAAGTTGATCATAATATAAGCCATTTATTCCATTTATTATGTTTTACTCATGAAAAGTTTGCCAATCATTGTATCTTTATACATGAGAAAATCTTACCTATATGTTATCATAATTTTACAACATATAGTCCAATAGCAGATCCAAACAGATATTTGAGATTGTCAACTTAAAATAACAAGATCAAACTGATAGTCTGATTCACTAAAAAGTTGAGAATATTGAGTGCAGTCATTTTCTCATAAAAATTAACGGCCCCAATATAAATTCGAACATCACGACAAGCCCGTAAACTACGCCTGCAATCTTTCCAAGCGAAGGTCCTATTTTTCTCTGCTGCTGCAATGGACTTAATAAGTGCCAAAATACTTTTACTCATTTCATTGACTTTTCCAGGAACATAGTATCCGATTGCTACCAAAATTGTTAAATTTATAAGGGAGTATGCGGAAAGTAATAACCCAGCTGTGGATGTACCCGATCTCAATTTAGGATCCATTAGTACTGTCCCAAGCATAACCATTGCAAACAATACAATTGGCTTGAAATGCAAAGCATATTTTTCTTGGTAGCAGGTGTTGATTTTAATTGTATGTATTTCCAGACGACGATACTGAACAATCCATGCTTTAAAAATATTTGTTTGCACTGTGCTGACTCTTTTACTTATGTTCATTATATTTTGCTTTAACAATTTGATCAGTTCGTAAAGTGCAACGTACCAACAAAACATACCTTCGTACATAAGAAGTATACAGAAATTAAGCGCTATTGTAAAATCTATTGTTTCGAAGCTAACCATTATGATCTTAAAGCAAATTGGGAATATGGGCCATTGTTGAAGTACACGGGATAAATACAATGAAATAGGATCCAAATCAATGAAGATAGCAGCTAGTCCGTAAAATATCGGTAATATTATCCCATATACTGGAAGGTTGAAGTACATAAACTTTATCAACACATTTGATTTTACGATAGGAAAACGGAAAAATGTGTTGAAGATGTTGATATGTTCCAGGCATTTTTCCCGAAATAAAGAGACCGTCAAGTTTAAAGTTAAAAAAACGATGAGGAAAAAGGCAAAACGAATGATCGAATCGCCATTTACTTGTTTTCCTTGGTTTTTCAGATCGCGAATTAGAAAACCGAATTGAACTAAGCGAACGAATGTGTGGAAATATTGTACGATTTTTAGATTATGCAGAATTTTTGAATATTTAGCCTTTTGATCTAAGAGTTTTTTAGGATTTTTGCTGGGAACAATTAAATTTAGGTTCACTGGAAATTGATTTATTAATTGAAATTGAAGACTAAGGAAACCAGGTAGCTGATACTTAAAGAAAACTTGACTTACGAAACTTTTAGTTCTACCGAATGCCATTTTTTGTCGAATTTTGAGCTGAAAGATACTTGTGCACTGGAGTAATTTGTAGAAGGAAATGTGGTATACTTAAAGTCATTTTTTAATTAATTTAATGTTAAGTAAAAAAACAAATATTTTGATACAATTTTTACGATACATCCCAAAATCTAAAATAAACGTGTTATTTTAATTCAAACACGTTTATTTAGAAATAAATTTAAAATGTTTCGGGAGATAAAAGCGGTGTAATTATGGTTATCTATTTTAGTATCAGTTTTGATGAAATTTGTTTTCAGGGTGACCCTCAGAGTCAAGTACCAAGTGTCCATTTATACACGCTAGATGTCTATAATAAGTAAAAAATTAAAAACCTAAAAACTTCGTTGAATTATTAAAAAAAATATATATTAGACAACTAAAGCATTTTCTGGATATTTATGGGTATAAAATTTACATTGTTCGTTTCATAAGTCAACAGACAAATTTAAGTTCCAATATATAAGACTTGCGCAGATGAGTAGATTGGAAATTAAAATGATCAGATTAAAATTGCAGCAACGTAGCAAAACGCACTTCAATCAAAAACCTGATGTTCGGGTCTTTTCTCTTCCTCAAAATTTCAATCTGGCATAACTTTCCTAATTCAAAAAAAAGGTTTTTATTTAGTCTATGTGAACGGGTATTTTAGTTGTGACTATTTTTGTTCCGGGAAATGTAAAGTAATTGGACAGGCTTGGGGCATGATTTTCTTCAAAATCAAATTTTCAGCATTAGCTATTTAAGAGATGCCAAATTCGAGTTTGCATGTTGTGGAGAATGATTTCAGAAATAAGCTAAAGTATTCATATTATTGCTCACTGCACGCTTTACTTCTAATGCTATTTGTATATCTGTGCACCAACAGCATGTCAAGCATTTCATTTGATGTTGTAACTTTTTTTGTAATTTTGGGGAAATGAGCACAGTTCTTTGAATGATTTTGCTGGTTCTAATTTCAGCGACAGAGAGTCTTGGAAACCTCTCTATATTGCCAAAAAATCTCATTTTAATTTAGCTAAATATTTATGAAACTGACTATGTATTTATTTGGCTAATGTGCATGCAAAATTTCAGGTAAATTTGTACCAAATTATTTCCGTACATGTCTACATACACACGTAGCATGTCTTCATAGACACTTGGTACTAGACTGCAATTAAACAAAATTTCATTATATTATACCGTGTTCTGATCTTAGATATAAAATTTCAGTAGCGAAAAGCAATCGTGCTGTTAGAGCTAGCAACGCAGTTGTTCAGGTCAAAAGTTCAAAATAACAAATGTTTGCTAGCAGGGAATAAATTATCGTTAAAGATTGATATCATCAAATATGTTAATATTGGTTCGTGTTCAGGCATGTCATTATAAAAGCAAGTTAGCTTGTAATCTTATAAACAGCAGGCATATCGTAATATAAGAAATCTAATAATAAATAAGCATTGCTTTCAGTAAAGACGCCAGGATCGAACAGTACTAACCGTAATGTTCTAAAATACAAACGCGTTAGAAACCTTGAAGCTTTACGCTTTTAACAAATCAAATTAAGTCGTAATTGTTCATATACAAATGTACAATTACTGAAGAGGGATGTTCTCAATTTTGAACAGTTCGATTTACTTGATATTCTGGTCAAAGTAAAATATATACTAATATAGGAATAATATTGACTAAGCATTTGATTTTAATTTTAAAGCTTTACAGAGAAAACGTTTCATGATAACTGTGTATAAAATCTTTGATATCCTTTAACGACCAATGGAAGAACAAAGCATACCATAAAACTAACGTAAAATTCTAAAGTGCGTAGCAATGGGGAAATTTCATAACTCATTCATAACTCATAAAACGCTCTAATGACCTTAAATTGGAATAGAGTGTTTATGGTTTCCATCTTGAAAATATATTATGTTATTTGATCAATTCGAATGATTATAGAAGCAAACGTATAAAATGCCGATAATATCGGAATTTTAACTTCAAAAAATGGTTTTGGACGGAAAGTTTTTACAGTTGGAATTTTAAGTAGTGTGTAATGATAGGATACAAAATATAACATATTTTACAGCAAACAAGTTGTTTAATTGAACGTTTACTTGAAAATAAGCTCTCCAAATAAACTATTTTAAGTTTTACGATATCACAACAAATATAGCTTATTTGGAGTAAGCAATTGAATGAATATATTCATTGTTTAATTTGAAGTCTGATTGAAATGTTTTGAAAGTTTGTACGGTTAAACGGTTAAAGAGTTTATTTGAATTATTATTGGAAAAAAACATGAAAAATTACTAACAATATTCTATTTGAACTAATAATCAACGCATTGACGTATTCGACATTTGTATCATATTAAACGCACACATGAATCTAGTAAGAAGAAGGATTCTGGCTGAAACTTAAATTCAGTTCTAGGTCACAAAATGAAAAACTTATATAGTTTTTTTTTAGGTTGATGTCCAAATTCGAATTTACAGGCAGAATTAAGACAGTTAGATCAAAAAAAATCAACAAAAATAGCTAAAAAATTTATTTTTACGATTATATTGGGTTAAGCATACAATTTACATTTAACATTTAAATTAATAAAAACCGATGGAAGCACGTGTTAGCATATTTATTTATTCAAAAATAGAATTAAAAAGCAGCTAGGAACAACTCGTTCTTTTTATACGTTCGCAATAATTATGTAAAATTACTTTAAAAATTTAAAAATAGCTTTAAGTTGATATTATAACATGACATTTTCCATTAAATTTAGAATAATTTATATCCAACTCGTGGCAACGTCGTATCTTTTTCAAATTACATTTGTATATAAGTAGTCCAATCTTAAATATAAATTTTTCAAATTGGATCCCCAATTTTCCAATTAATGTTTACATTATACTGAGTTCAAATACAATATACATAACTATTTACATAAGATGTTTGTCTTCCTTTGCCTTCTCATTATTGTACGTAATTTTAAATTGAGATTAAAATATGGAGATACCTGTTTAAAACTGTCGCGACTATATTTTTGTACTTTATTTAACTTAGTCTACTATTAGGCTTTTAAAGGACTACATTATTTTAAATCTTTAGTTCTAGTTTTCTGTCTACTAAAAACATTAAAGCATCACAACTCCGCTCAACAAAATCTTAAACAATGTACGAGATCACTGACCAAATGTTTTCCGACATTTGTCGTCGATTAGGTCCCATTGTAAAGTACACCCTAACAGGAAATTTTTTCTGGGACAAGAATACTCAGCTATTTGAAACTTTAAATGGCTACTATGGTCTCCACTGGAAAGCATTTTTCTATGCGGCATGTCTCGACGTTTTAGTAGTTGGGTCGACAATATTTGACAAAATAAACAAGGAGGAATTACCAGATGGCGACGGGTACTTTGCCCCCGATAAGAACAAAATGGTCGTAATTCTTGCAGGCTCCATGATGGTATGTATTCTAACCACGAGCGTAGGATTATATTCAGTTCAAAAGGAATTATGGTCTGCTTTTCCGTCCATGCTAAATCAAGTATTCTTCCTGGACAGAAAATTTAAAGTGACATTTCAAGAAGCAATGCACCGACATCAACGAAAACCCAAAAGAAATCCTAGAAACAAAGCTGAACTACTGACTAGATTTACATGTATTTCAACTAGTTTAATTCCATTTATTTTTGTGATTTCAATGTTCCATCCAGCTGATCCAGTGCATTATTTAATTAAGGATGTGTTTGAAATAAAATTTGAAGCTAGCGTGTTTTTATTTTGTTTTTCGTTAATATTTTTTTGGGGAGTATTTATAATAGTTGGACTTTTTGTAGTTTTTATATTCGTTTTCCTAAGTTATGTATGTGCAGCAGGTTACTGGGTTAAAATAATAATGCCAATGTATACTTGTAGTTGCGATACTAAATCGAATAATAACTATGTGAACACTTTAAATCTAGGAATTGTTGATCAAGATGTCTTGATCCGGGTTTACAGAAGTTTACAGGTTTTAAATGCTTCCGCAAACGAACTAGTGAGTGACACCCGCGTTATATTCCATTCTACTGGGTTGCTTACTTGTGAAGTTTTATCGGCATTTGCAATAATAAAATATCATCATTTAATGCTGGATGGGTCTGCGATGGGATTGTCACTTTTTCTAGTTTTGTTGGGTCTCTCTGTACTATTGATGGTTTTATATGCAAGCGAATGCCATTTTCTGGGTGAAGTTGAAGATATCTGCAAAACGTTTAAAAGGAACATTTTTAAATTTTCGAAAGGAAATAGTATTTTGAGTAAAACTGCAAAATCCTTTCAGCTACTTGGATTAAAAACGGGTGGTTCTTATTTTAATGTGAATCGTAGCACATTTATGGAATGGTGTGATCAAATTGTTGAAAATTTATTTAATGTTCTTGTCACATTTCAGTAAAATTTAAAAAGATGAATTGAATTAGTCATTGATATATAGTTTAAAAAGCAAAACTATGTATATGTAAGCTCAATTAAAAAAAATGTGAATATCTGCATGCTTGAATGGCTGAAATACATTTATGAAATAAAGTTAAAATAAATCAAGATAAAGTACATATGTTATTGATACAAGGATAATATTTTATTATTGTGAACATACTTATCATCCTTGCAGTTATTTTCGAACCATTTACATTTGAACTTCATAAAAACGTTATACGAATATACTATTACAGGCACACACAAGTACTGCTTCAATGCATATATAATTTATTATTTATTTTGATGCATACCTATTTGTACCTCATGAACTCAGCAGACCATGTAATCTGCCTAACCCACACAACTTCTTCAATAAAATATCAACATCATTCGCACTCTTGCTGCAGTATAGAATACAGTAAAATTTATTAGTCGTTCAACTGACGTCATTCCTTGCACTAGCACTAAGAAAGGTTACGTAATATAATCTACATTCGCCCATCATTCGCTACTTCACCTTTAAATAATAATGAATTTGAATGACCTAAACTGATAAAAGTATTTCAGCAGTTTCCAAATATTATTTAAAATATTTTCCATGTTTCTTGTAGGCATTAAAAATGAAGCCCATAAAAATAATATTGACTTTGTCACTGGCGTACTCATTAGGCTTTGCAAACGGTCATCACCAATAGAAGGTGCCCTATTTGGTAAAGACTTTTTATCTAGAATTGTACATGTTTCCCAAAATCGTCAAATGTCTGTGAAGTACAGGCTGAGAACTTAGTAAATACTTCGTGCCTCTCATTCCTAAATCCATGACTCTCCATTTATATTGATGGGCCTGATCGTGATGATGATGATGAATGGCTGAGGTGCGCCAAGTATGGTCTATGCTCTCAGTCTGTAAATAAATTACATGATTATCTTGTTGGCCAGTTAACAGAAGTTTACATGGTTACGATATAGTCATCCTGTAAAGTTATAAAAAGGCTGGACTAGTTAAATGAACAAAAATCAGAATCAAGATAAATAAAACGACAGTTATCAGATCAAAATACGTACATATCATATTACGTCGAGCCAATTACGATTAAGCTATTTCTCAATTTCAAGAGGGATGTTAGCATTTCAGTAAACTCCAGTTTAGAAATTTAATGATAAACTTCAAAATATAGCAACTTCTAAATCTAATTTTTTTGTATACCTCTCAAGTTGGATAAACAATATGATACATTCCCGTTAGCCAAACCAATTTGCAGTGATTTGCACTCTTTAAATAGAGGAATTGCTAAAATCCTTGAATCAATTTTAAAACCATAAACTGCGCATATTTCAAATTTACTGATCGATGATGCTCACTTACTCACGCTGCTAAATAATATAATTTTGAATAGAAATAAGAAATTTTGTTTTGTAGCAGCAGATATTTGATTTATGTACCAAGAGTTACATTTTTTATAAATTTAATAATGAACCAATTTTTGCTTAAAATCACTGACATTCAATTAAAAAGGCTATTAGATTTCCATTTAGACTTAAACAACATAGAATTTCCAAGCGATTTCTACCCATATATAGTTCCAATTGAAGTGTGGTGAAAATAATTCATTTACCGATCCCAGTTCCTCTTCCATTCCTTCACGAAAGATAAACGCTGCTTGCTCATCTAACTTGTGGTCTAGATCCCGCAACCAAGTTGACAGACAGATCAGCAGATCAAGAAAAGCCGCAGCATCCAAGTGGAGAACTTCTTTCCTGGACTTAGCCAGAACGTCGCCTTGCCAAGTCCTCTTATCTTCATTATCGTTTTCCTTTTCTGTTCAGTTAGAAACAGTTGTACAGTATCTTTTCCCAGTCAAGTTTGAAATTAGAGTTTAAAGTGAATAAAGTTTTAAAAAGATTGTTCTAAATCTGTCATCTGAGCTACATCGTCATATTCTTCATCCCACAAGACAAGTACAAAAGTCAAGGCATAGTCAACCCCAAAGTGCCGATCTTACTCTACCATAGCAAGGCTCACAAACCCATAAGGCCCCCATTTTTTCTAGCCGACAGTGGATATTAGTAATATGTAAGATGAAATAACTGATTGATTACATAGTCCATTTCAACATCCGTTTTAAAAGTTTACTTATGAAATATCTGAATTTTCTTGATTTAAGTATTGGCATCTCAGATGAGGATAATAATAATGGTGTCTCAACTTTGTTTTTATAAACCCATGTCAAAAAAATGAGAATTTGTTCTATAATTCCAATCACCCTACTCGCATGTTAAAATTCCAATTTGCTTGCTAAATGACAAAGGAAAATTGCAAAAATAAGATATTTCAAATCTTTTTTTGGCCAAAATATGTTTTTCGCAGTAGACATTTAATTAAAGCAGTAACCCCAAAAAGTGATTAAAGTTTGCAAGTCAAAAAACACTGCAAAGAGATTAAATGAACATTTTCATTCGTTTGCCTTTTACAAAACACCAAGTATGAAAAATGTTGTCAAGCCAGACTAATACACATTTCACAACAATGTCAAAGCACACATCTCAAAAAGTTGGCTTTGAGTATAAATATTTCATTTTCAATGACGATACCAGCCCAACTACAACAATTTACTGCAAGCATAGATAGTAGAAAAGAGAGCTAAAGAAAGTTTGCTGCAGTGGTTGCAATTATGAGCTGTTGTCCTTTTTAAAGTGGCAATTTTTATTTGTCATTCACAATGCACAGCGTAGTAATGTGTACTAAAATATTTTATTTTTACTTTTTACTAATTTAAAAAGCGGTTCCATCAATGAAACCACTAAAAGCAACTGTCAAATACATACAAATACGTATACATACATTATATTTAGTATAAAAAAATATTTAATTGCAGCCAAACACAATTTGTGAAATAAACTTCTTTAAATTATTTTGAACATGCATCGTTTTGTCCAATTCTTTTAATTATATTATAACCTGATGAATAAGTATATTTGAAACGCGTCGTTCCGTTTCATCGTAAAAAAAACTTTTTCTCCAAATATTTTATGCATAATCAGCACAAATTTGCAAAAAAAACTCTCCAACAACATTTTGGAAATTTTAAAATATCACAACAAATAAAGCTTATTTGGAGTAACTAATTGTTATATTTGTAGTCTTCATATATGGTTTCGAAAATGTGTGTGGTATAGCTTATTATATGATAAAACATGAACAATGATTAACAATTAAAATTGAATTAGAAAAATTGTTAAAATTATATGTCTATGTGTTTGAATTCATAATCAATGCATAGACGTATTCAACATATTATGATATTGAACGCATATATAAATCTAGTAAGGAATCTGATTTTCTATGAAACTGAAGTTTAGTTCTGGGCATCAATATGAAAAATATATTTTTTTAAACTTGATGTCCATATTCGAATTTACCAGCGAATGTGGATAGTTCGATCAAAAACCAGGGAGATATGCAAAAATAGATAAGATTCTTTTGTACGGTTGGGTTAAGCATACTTTTTAAATTTAATATTTATATTAGTCAAAAATCGATAGAAGCACGTGTTATCACAATTAAGTATTTAAAAAAATAAAGTTAAAAAATAGTCCAGAATAGTTTTGTATTTTCCTATAAATCATTTTGTATGTATGTTTAAACATGTATATTTAGCATTGCCATGAGTTTACAATTTTAATTTTCTACGATTTCTTAGACGTTCTGTTGGATTATTAGTTTATTGTACATTTTCAAAGATTATATAAACAAGTTTTAAAAATAGAATCAAATTATACTTTTAGAAATTTTATATAATCAAATTAATGTCTGTTTTTTTTCAGTTTTCGTCAAACTTGAAAACAAAATGTTATGTCTGAAAATAATATATTCAATTTATTGGACAAAATTTTATTATTTGTTATTGACATCTATTTTATGTCTTTGACGTAACTTATATTGCTTACCATTCGTCTAAAAGCTTTAAGCTATGACAATTCGTCGTTTTTATACGTTCGTAATACTTACATGAAATACTTTTAAAATTTAAAAATAGACTTCAGTTTATTTTATATCATAACATTTTTAGATTATATTTGAATTCCTAATTATACTAAAAATAAGAATTTCAATTTAATTTACAATAATTTATATTCTACTCGTGATAACATCGGAACTTCTTAGCCTATTACGTAAAGACATACGTAGTTTTGTCACAAATATGGCCCATAAATTTTCCAAATTGGACTAAGAAATTACGAATTAGCTTTTACCTTATATTTTTGTAAATACAGTATACACTACTATATAGGATGTTTTTCTCGCTTAGCCTTCCCATAATACCAAATAATTTTAGATTGCGATTAAAATATTAGGTTACCTATTTATAACTGTGGTGATTTTTTTTGTTTTTTTGCTTAATTTAAATTTCTATTATGCTTTAAAGGGCTAAATTATTTTATAACCTTTAGTACTAGTTCTTCTGTCTCCCAAAAACATTCATATATTCCAAATCGGCTTAACAAAAGCTTAAAAATGTATGAAATCACAGACCAAATGTTTAGCGACATTTGTCGCCGATTAGGTCCCATTGTAAAGTATACCCTATCCGGAAATTTCTTCTGGGATAAGAATACCAAGTTATTCGAAACTTTGAATGGCTACTATGGTCTTCACTGGCAAGCATTTTTCTATGTGGCATGCCTCGACGCTTTAGTGGTTGGATCCACAATACTTGACAAATTACACAAAGAGGAACTACCAGATAGCGACGGGTATTTTCCCCACGATAAGAACAATATGGTTGTGATTCTTGCAGGCTCCATGATGGTAAGTATTCTAATCACAGCCGTAGGATTGGGTTCAGTTCAAAAGGAATTATGGTCAGCTTTTCCGTCCACGCTAAATCAAGTATTCTTCCTGGACAGAAAATTTAAAGTGACATTTGAAGAAGCAATGCATCGAAATCAACGAAAAAGCAAAAGAAATCCTAGAAACAAAGTTGAACTACTGACTAGATTTACTTGTATTTCAACTAGTTTCGTTCCAGCAATATTTGTGATTTCAATGTTCCATCCAGCTGATCCAGTGCATTATTTAATTAAGGATGTGTTCGAAATAAAATTTGAAGCTAGTCTCTTTTTATTTTGTTTTTCTTTTGTATTTTTTTGGGGAGTATTCATAATAGTTGGACTTTTTGTTGTTTTTATTTTCGTTTTTCTTAGTTATGTATGTGCAGCTGGTTACTGGGTTAAAATAATAATGCCAATGTCTATTTCCAGTGTCAATAGTAAGTCGAGTAATAACTGTGTGGACACTTTAAATCTTGGAATTGTTGATCAAGATGTTTTGATCTGGGTTTATAGAAGTTTACAGGTTTTAAATGCTTCTGCAAATGAACTAGTGAGCGACACCCGAGTTATTTTTCATTCAACAGGGCTGCTTATTTGTGAAGTTGTTTCGTCATTTGCAATAATAAAATATCATCATTTAATGCTGGATGGGTCTGCTATGGGGTTGTCTCTGTTTCTAATGTTGATGGGTCTCTCCGTATTGTTGCTTGTTTTATATGCTAGCGAATGCCATTTTCTGGGGGAAGTTGAAGATGCTTGCAAACTTTTTAGAAGGAATATTTTTAAATTTTCAAGAGGAAATAGTATTTTGAATAAAACTGCAAAATCCTTTCGGCTACTAGGATTAAAAACGGGTGGTTCGTATTTTAATGTGAATCGTAGTACATTTATGGAATGGTGTGATCAAATTGTTGAAGGTTTAGTGGATGCTCTAGTCACATTTCAGTAAAAAAAAGTAAAATATGTAAAAAATAAATTAAGGTACAGTTAGTTAAGAAAGAACATATATATCAAACAATAAGCTTAAAAATTGTCCATCAAATATTTTTGTGGATATCTGAAACATATTAGTTAAATAATGAAAAAATTACAATTATTATAGATATTTATACGTAGGTCGTTTGGTTCAAAATGAGCCGATTTTGTTGGCTCATAACTCGAGAACCAATTAACTAAATGAACAAA
>JAQFZG010003075.1:0-14523 GCA_034695465.1 Entomobrya nicoleti | reverse complement strand
AGTAATAGCGGCTATCGAAAGAAAGAAACAAGCTCATAACTCATAACTCAGCACAAGAGCAACATCTTTACCACAGATTTTTTGTAGTATTTTTTATTTCAACACTTTAAACTGTGGACAATTTTAACTAATTAGGTAAGAGTATTTAAAACAGGAAAATTTTATAAATTATATATTTTTAAAGGGCAATTCAATAATGTAAGTGTGTGTAAAATATACATATTTTTTAAGTGAAGTTTGTGTATATATATTTTTTATTCCAGTTTCACGACTAGTATATAAAATGTCAATTTAAGAAGCTAATTTTTAATTAATTCTACTAATAACCCAAGGTAAAAATTATGTAAATAGTTCATAAATAGTTCATTAATAAGTATTGACAACTGTATTCATTCTAATTTAAGCAATTTAAGCCATTTCAATGTATTCATATTATTTTTTGTAGAATCTGAAGAAGACCAATTAAATTTCGAAACCGGTCATTCTTGGTTTTTGAAAATAACGAAGTTCCACGAGATGTATTAATTTTTCACAATCATCCCTCAATCTTATAACTCAGCACAAGAGCAACATCTTTACCACAGAATTTTTGTAGTATTTTTTATTTCAACACTTTAAACTGTGGACAATTTTAACTAATTAGTTTCACGACTAGTATATAAAATGTCAATTTAAGAAGCTAATTTTTAATCAATTCTACTAATAACCCAAGAATCTGAAGAAGACCAATTAAATTTCGAAACCGGTCATTCTTGGTTTTTGAAAATAACGTAGTTCCACGAGATGTATTAATTTTTCATAATCATCCCTCAAACTTTAATGCGTGCTACTCCCTTTGCCCTTCTCCAGCAGCGGCAAAAGAAGAATCAAAGCATTAATAATTTCAAGTAGCAAAGTAGACCTAGAGAAGAAAACGTGTAACTCGATTTGGTATAATCAAGATTCTGACGCAACTTTCCTTTTAAATTAACTTTGTGCATGGTTAAAAGAAATAAATAATTAATTAAGCATAGTTAAATATCCTGTCGTGGAGTTCTTAATTACTCCTCATTAATTAACATTTTGCACCATTGAAGTCTGCCGTGACGGAAGTTTATTTAGTGCACCGTACTTGTCGTAGGAAAGTGAACAGTAACTCTCATCACAACAGCCAGCAGTTATCTTTGCAAAAAAAGCTTTGCAATCTAACCACGGGCACCATATTGCACCACAATCCCTTTTAGTGCCATTGGCATTACCGACAATACCATAAAGCGAGCCCGCAGTTTAAACTCCCAGAAACGTTGTTTTTTAAATGAACATAGAAAATGGCCTTAGCACTAACCACGCTACGACAATTCAACGCCATTTTATGTATTCCTACACCTCGAAACATGCATTTACTATGTAACAGCTGATGCTATGTTTACAAATGTTGCGGAGTCAAGAAATGTTTTGTCGCGATGATTTTGATTAGGGCAATTTCATTCGACCCGTGAAATGACCGTTGACTCTTTTTTCGATTTACTTTGTTGGAACGTCAGTTTTGAGTGACAACAAACTTAACCTGAAGGCTGGCTTTAAGGTATGGTACCGACTAGGGCGAGCGACACATGTGTTTATTGTATTTGCCATAAAATGTCAAAAATTGTCTCTTAATAATACAAATTAACGAGGAAAGTACCCCAACCCAATTCGACAGATCGGCTTTATACTCTGGCCATATTTAGGTATTTAAATAAGAAAATTATTCCCCAAGCCATTGGTCTCCATGGCCACTTATTCGCCAGTTTGATAAGTTTGAATTTTTGGACGTATTGTGGACCTATAACAACCTGGGACTTTTGTTGCGGCAACCTGGGTTATTTAAAACCTTTTTGAAATGGACCAAATTACCGTCAGCAATGCTTGCAAACATTGGAAGATACGAGGCTAGTAGCGATAATTGGAACGTTCCAATACCATCCGTTACAATAAAAACTTACGACAATATGGATCTAGCAGATTTGCTTATGGAATTTATCCCTAGTCTGAACATGCTGAGATACCCCAAAATTGAAAGGCAACTCCGGTTGAGATTTCAAATTATGATGGTGAACAGACAGCATGGGTGTATCCTATAATAGAAAATAGCCACAAAAAGTATAACCTAAGAATTGGGTTACTTGAAGGTTTGGCTAAAATGGGGCATATTGACTTCAGTAAACTGGAAAAACCCCAAATCTCCTATATAAAAATCTATACCTTTTTGAGAGACCGTTTTTTGGTTCTGAACAGATTTATTTGTACAAAAGTCCCAATGGACAAATTTTCCGTGTCCTGAAGCTGAAGGTAATTCAAAATTGTGACTACGTTTATTTTGTCGATTATGGATTACGACAACTGGAAAGATCTAAATTATGCAACGCTTTCCTTGTCGACGTCTTGTTAACGTTAATCCGAAGTCAGGTAATTACGCAAAATGTATACAATCATTAAATTATATGCAGAAATTTGTTGTTTATTTGTCTTCATTTTATTAAAACAATATCAGTGTCTACCAATTGTATTTGCTGGTTGGAGTCATGCTTGCAATCGGGAGGAATATTTATCAGACGGAAATGCATTTGCACTGTCAGTGAGGGGAAAATTGACATGCATAGTTGTTAAACCGACTACTGCTGAGCACAATGAAACCGGGAATATCCAACAATGTCAGGGATTTATATTGATTATATTTTTGACTTTTCACCTGCAAGTAATATGGATGAGCATTACAAAAGACCCGTTTCAAGAAATCTCGTAGCACAACGACATTTCTGGTGGCTCGTTAAAGATAAGTCTATTCGACAGTATCTTAAAATTTATTTAAACATTCTTGAAAACCATGGTGATAAAAACATTCACCCTACCACAAGCTGACATTTTAGTGGATGCCGGAGGCTGTGTTTACTGACTTTGCGAAGCCTTAAAGCGTACGTCTAAATATAACATAATATGTAACGGTAGTATGAAACGGCTGGAAAAGTTTTCGAAATATTGACCGGCTCAGCCGTCAATTTTAATCAAGTTGTGATATTTAAGAATCTTGTGATATTCTATTGTCGTATCATCAATAAATAAAAAAGTTTTCAGTACTTCAAAAACCCGAGTTTTGTGCCATAGCTTTTTGACAAAGGTTTATCTTATTACTCTAATCTATCGATTAACACGATTATATTTTTCATACAAAAAATATGGGACCGCAAAATGACGGCTCCTCCAGTAAAGGTCCGCCGATTTGCTTCTAAATCAATAGACATATTTCTTGGTACTACATGTATCTGTAGACTCAGTTTCATGCCAATCTGTTGAGCCAATTTGGCCAGGAGATCATGTCAAACGTGTGACATATAAGAGCCCCATAATTAATAACAAGGAACCAGTATTCAAACTACTTGTTTTACAACGTTTTAGTTGCAGATCTCGCAAACCAGTGGCTTGTACATTTTATATGTGTGTCTGGCTCAGAATTACGCTGTTTATTCTTACATGCAAAACTGTCATAGAATATATACTCATTTCTAATGGGGGTTAGCCGCCCCCGTGACCAGCATTGTTGGTGTTATGTCAATCGTTTGGCCCGTATAAACTTTAGAGAGCAGACTGTCAGACGAACCGATGGACAGAAAGACTTTTTAGACCCATACCCACATCGATCATATAAAGGTTTAACATAAAACTTGATAAAATGCGCAAGTTAAATATCATTATCACTCATTAGTACTTCATTCATTAACACACCTCACACGTAGAAGGAGGACAAGAAAAACGGCTGTCAAGTTTGTGTGTGTGATCAGTGCAAATTGTAACTTTGTAGCAGTCATTTGTGAGGAAAAGTAGTTGGTGTAATAATCAAGTAAAATATCGTATTTACGTTCATACGCTGCTTATTTGCTGTGAATATTAAATTATAGTGCTCTAAGGTTTTGGTCATCTATCTACTATACCTCGATTTATACAATATCTGTCACCTTTAGTAGAACATGGAGAACAGGGCTCGTAGTATGTCCTGGGAAGCGATAATGACTGAAGTTGAATATGACATTGCAGGTTTTGAAGAACCACGTTTACGTGAATTTGACCATTATCTGTACGATTATCAAACTGAAGACCTGGATAGTGTAATGAACCAATCCATATCGAACTGCGAACCAACATCAAGATCAGTAAATGGAATGGTTTCCACAGAAAGTGATTGCGAACCAACGTCAAGATCGGTAAATGGAGTGGGTTCCACAGAAAATGATTGCGAACAAACGTCAAGATCGGTAAATGGAATGGTTTCCACAGAAAATGATTCGGTTTCTCAACAACTTGTCAATATACCTCAACCTATGGAAGAGAACAGGAAAGATAAATCCGAAATCTCGCCTCTGCGGAAAGTGATTGATTCGTTGGAAGAAAAATGTCCAACGTTAACTTTAACTCTGGAGGATTTACAAAAGGAAAAAACCAGACCGGAACAGCAAATTGAAGTCTTCAACAACTTCTTTCTCAACTGGGCAGAGAAGATAAGAGAAAAACGACTTTTATATGGTTTAGATTCGCTTACACCTTTGCTTCCTTCTGAAACACCGTATGATTGTTTCTATCGAAGTTTTACGGGATTGTACAAGTTTTCTGGGATTGCGGCCAACATTGAAAAAATAGTACTTGAAAAAGACCAATGCCATACAGTTCGCTAATCGCGTGTCAGTAAACTCTACAACACATCAAACCAAGGAGAAAGGTATCGGAAAGAAGAAACAGCAGAAATGTACCACTCCCGTCATGAGTGAATCGATTCTGAAGCTTTTAGGTGAATGATCTACGCATAATGAATTGAATCATGTTTACTCAATGCCACTCATTATCCTTCAACAAAATACGAATATTATTTAAAAAGCAGTCAAAACATGATTCAAGTTTTGTGTTTTTGATACATTTTGTACAGCCAGATATTAGAAAGGTGACAATTTGCAATTTGCAACACATGGCATGTGACATATCAGTCTGAGGCATTTTTTATTGGTAACGACAATGTTAATCATTGTCATGTATTGTATCGTTTCAGCTCCGTCATTATGATCACTATTACAGCGCGTCAATTAACTAATAAAACCTTATTTAACTGATAATCTTTATGGTAAACTGAAAATTCATAACAAATGATTTTTGATAAATAAATGATGAGTTTATTTTTCTCTTTGGGTGACTTTAAAAAATAGTAATGCACGCAGTATGAACATCGATTGAACGTATATGCTTATATTCTGGTCTTTCTTTTAGTGCTATTACAATGAGTTAATAAACTTAACAAAACTGGCCATAATGATGTATTGTTGACTGGCTTTATAACCTCGATATTTAACTTTTTTATTAGGCTGTGTTTGTGTACGTAACGAATATACTGCCCATTGTCATGTGGTCCCACATTTTTAAAATCTCAAGTTTATCTGAATGCAAAAATTTGCGCGAATTTCCAGTTACTAGATTGAAGTCAAGTTCCCACAATATTTTTTCATCTTTGCACTCACACGATAAGCTTAAATCCTGTCCGGCTAAAGCAGTTATATTTTCTGTTTTTATGTTTTCACTTTTCACAGCGCAACAAAACAACACCATGAAGTAGACTGACAAAACCAAAGTTGTAAAATTATTAAAACACATTTTATTTGAGATAAACAGGAGCATTTTGTATGACGTGCTTGATGATCCAGCCTTATCACTACTGACTTCACTTCATGTAAAAAGTTGTTTTGTGAAAAAATTGAATCTTGAATCTCACACTTAACCATAAAATTATAATCTTGATTGACTTTGACCTGTTGTGCGTGTAGAAATGCACATCTCTACTCTGATTAAACATTTCATGTAACTTTTCCTGTATTTACCATTTTATTTATGTGACAACTTCCCAATATGTAAACGAACAACCCAAGCGAGATACCAATCGTGCTTATCACGTAAATTTAAAATTCAACCCTGCCTCGACAGTAAGATATTATATGTCGTCATTAATTATTTATAATTGTCCAGATTTTGGGTTAAATGAACTTTGTGTTACACAACAAAATGAAAACATTCGTGGAACTGAAGTTATATTCGATAATATTTTATTTTTAATACAACAAAGTAACCATTTAAATACAGTTGATAGTACAAAGGATGTTTGTAATTTTTATATTATTTACCTACGTTAACGTCATTGAAAATTGAGTATCATGTCATTGTAACTTTAGTTCATGAATTGAAACACTTAAATCTAAATTGAAGTACAAAATGACAGAAAAAGGGAGACAATCAAGTAATAGAATTAATGGAAAATTTTTGTAAAATAGCACAAAAACACGAAACGCCCTGTAAGGTTCAGTATTGAGTCAACTGGATGTCGTCTATTTCTGGATTTCGTACTCACCACGGCGGAAGCGGAATCTGGGTACTCGTTGCATTCAGTATTCATTCCTGCGCAAGCTCATAATATCGGTTTGTAAAATATTATGATGAAACGAAAAGTGCTGAGCATAAATTTTTTATGAATTATGTGAAGCTGGCTCATTTAAGCACTTTAAAAATTCATGTATTGGAATTTAGTGGCCACGCAATAAAATAAAGGGTTAAAAATGTGTTGCTTCATAAACAAGCCTTGTGGAAAGAAGAATATTGGAAAAAAGGGTCAATACACTTGTTTTATTATTTTGTAACCAGTGCAGTGCCACGTAGCTACAAGTCAAAGGACAAATGTACGTATGTATGCATTTTCTTGCTTCTTTTTTTCCCTTTCTTCACACTTGTTGAGCAATGTTCACAAATTCAACCAAAATAATATATTATTATTATACAGCATATTCACACTTCTAGCAATAGTGTCACATAACTAATGAAAAAGTATAGGAGTCGTATGGGTTACATAATTATTATGACTTTGACTGGCGTCACTCTTCTGGAATGCTTTAAAGTGTATTAATATCCTTACATACATCTATCCATCTTACACTTCTTCCATGTAGCCAGTGGCTATCCTGTTCCTAGCTTTAAAATGTCTTGCCTTTTTTCAGAGTAAATTCTCTTTGTTGTCTACATACAGATTACACAGTTTCTATTCATAATGAATACATGCATGAGAGTGAGAGTAGTTCCATTTCACAGAGCCAAATGCAGAATCCAGAAAGTTACTCTTCTCCTTGTCAATTTAGCAACTTAGCGAAAAGGCGTTCATGAAAACCAAACCCGATTTTTTAGTCAAAGGATTTGTCACAGGTTCTGTGTGTGTTGAAATACTTGTTTATGTACAAGTTTATGACAATTTGTGTATGCATCATGTTTATTTGTGCTCTGACTTAAATTCAACCTTTTTTCTCTGGTGTGTGGTAAATGGAGAGGATGGGTTGAGTAGGCAAAGTTGGAAGTGCAAACGACAAGCCTTTTTTCATTTCACTTTCGACCAGTCTACCACTCACCTTTTGAATTGAAGGTGAATTGTGCTTAATTAATTGGCAGTCAATCAATTTTGATAAATTGGTGTATAAAAAAGGTTCAAAATAAAATTATCGTCGTGATAGCTTATCTAAGAAAAAGTTTAGTTGATTATTTCACCCCTTCAAGATTTTTTTATTTAATAATTATTGACTTGTTGACAGTTTTAAACCTTTCTTTGGTCAAAGAGAGGGTTAAACGTGAAATGAATAATCAAGAAGGCTTATCATGTGGAGGCCAGGGACAAAGGTTTCTTCTGGGTAAGTTTTATCCAAGTTTAATGGGCTTAACTTGATTTGCTAACAGTTTAATGAGTGGCATTCAAATTACTTTTAAATTTTCTCATTTCTAATTTACTTGTTTCAACAGGTTTAAGGTTCTTCCTTGGTCGAACAGGCAACGCAACGGTGTCTGATTCAATACCGGTCCACAAGCTGCAGAAGTTTCCGGAAGAAATTCAACCGTTTTAACTTAACTATTTGGGTGGGGCGCCATATGTATGTGCGTTTTTTTTTCATTTTACAAACAAATAAATTTGCGATGTTAGTAAATATTAAATTTTTAAACTATATTTAGTGGCTAATACTTAGATTCGGCACATAAAAGTGCATGCTCCACCCTATCATATACCAGTACACAATTATGCGTTGGTAGTTAAGTGAATAGTTCAATCATCCAATTGTGAAACCAAAATCATCAAGTCTTGTAATTATAGCAAGGTAGTAGTAACGAAAAGTGTGCATGTAAAAATATGAGCTGTTTTCAACGTTTTAAGAGAAACTCTTTCTTGTTAAATATTTACAATGAGATGTTCAACTTAAGCTGTGTATTCAGATTAGCTATCTCATTAGGAAACGTTTCTATAACAAAATAAGATACACATTAATAATTTATAGAAAATTTGGAGTAACTGGGACTAGATTGGGAGGATCCAATAATTTCTTTTTACCAGCGCTCAAAGGAATATTTAGTAACTTTGAAACTAATTGGTTCGGAACTATTACGAGTGAGTCGAGCGCAACATGTAAACGCGTTTCTCCATTTATTCATAAAATCTTTTTCATTTTGAAATGGCAATATTTACTCAAAGTTTTTGCGTCTCGTTTTGAAGTTTTCTGATTCGAAATCTGCAAGATTCATTGAGGCCTTGTTTGTGAAACGTTTGTATTTAATTTATTATTATAATTAAGTAAAAGACCCTGTGTATGAAGGGCTACGTTGTTATAAGTTATCTCTCATATTATCAGTAATTGGAAATGCAGTGGGAAATATTTTAATTAAAATAATTTGTTATTGGCAAAGACGACTTATGAGGACTATTTTGGTAAAAAAATTACGGTAATATTTTTACGGGTAAACATTTTTCAGTTAATTAATTAATAATAATTGGAGACTCTCTGTAAGAAGGGCTTCGTTTTGACTAGTTATTTCACACCAAACGCAAATGGGAAATCCAATAGCAAATATATTTATTATAATAAGTTATTAGCAACGGTGTCAAATGAAATGGTGAACTTTTTGAAGATTTGTGATATTTATGTGCAAGATTTAGCTAGCCATGACCACTTAAATTAAGAAAAAAATCAAATGAAATTGAATACCTTTTTTCATTATGAAAATTTAAGTTTTCATTGAAATAAAATGATAAAACCGTGAAAGTAGCTTCCTAGGTTGAATACAGGCGACGGTGTGTGATTAAATATACCAGTCTACTAACTCGACCAGCTTCCAAATGAAATTCAACCAATTTTAATCTTAACTTTTTGAAGACGCAAAATGTTTGTGCGTTTTTTCATTTTAAAATATATAAAAAATTTGAATGTTAGTACGTAGATTGAATCTGGTATATCGGGTTATTGTGTAGAGCCGACGTTTTGTGTTTCTGTCAGAGTTTCCATAGAAATGGGGATTTTGGTTTTTTTTTGTGAGTCGGTAATTTTTTCAATGTATCATGAATTCATGACGATGACTAGATAAATCACGGTCAAATTGTTAAAGCTAAAGCACATATTATAATGTTTTAGCAATTTTAATCAGTTTAATATCATTTAGAGACAATTTTGACTTCATCGCAGTAATTAATTAATATAATTACAGAATGTGTGAGTATTAGGGCTACATTGTGATTAGTTATTTCTAATCAGCTAATTTGAATCGTAAAACCATCAGTGTGCAATTTGCCATTTAAAAAATTATACGTTTTTGTTGAAGTTTATGATTTAAGATTAAGTTTATTTTATGAGTGTGTGTACAGGGCAACGTTGACATAAATTATCTCTCACATTCAAAATAAATATCACCAGTGCTTCATGAACAAATGTTAATTTAGTTAATTAGTTTGCAAGGAATATGTAGTCACATGTACCGCTGGCAACTCTAAATGTTCTTCACTGCATTCAATGTGGTTATGCAAGAAGACAGTGTAGGAATCAATTAGTAAAGATTAATTTAAATGTGACCACACTAATTAATAAAATATCAAATCGAATTAAGAATTTCCAATGATGTAAATATACCAGCAATATTATATTTTAAAAGTTATGTAAGTTATCATATCAGATTCAATAAGATTCAGTCAAGTTTAACTAGGATTCAATACCATCTCACAAATTGGAGCAATTTCAGAAAGACATTCAACCGATTCAATGCTTGAAAGCGCAAAAATGTATTTGTGCATTTCCTTTTCTAAAATCTTGAAGCGTTTCACTTTTCTTACTTTACGTTCATTTTGAAGTGAGGATTTGGGTTTAAGTGGATAATATAGGGATCGAAGTTGCCAATCAGTATCATTAACCACTGACAAAGCCATTGTACCATTTTTAAAAAAATCGTTTAATTGGTTATGGTAAGGAAGCAGGTACGTTTAGGGAACTGGTAATTGGTTTTTAATATAAAATGTATTTTAAGTAATTCTATTTTAAATACTGGGATATAATTGGAAAGATCAAGTATTTTTTAAACAATAGCTCATCAGTCCTGAAAGAAATATCAGTCGATCAGCCACTTGATTTGTTTAGGAAATCAAGAGAATGTACATGCCCTGGCTCCATGTATTCATTAAATTGTTAGTTTTGAAATATTTTTTTACTTCAATTGGGGAATGACTGAGTTGTAATATTTATGTACCGCTGGCATTACTAATGTTCTTTTCTGTGTACAATGTAGTTACGCAGAGAGACATTTGAATACTTAAAGTATACAAGATATAATTAACCATGGCCATATTTAATAAGAAAATATTTAAAGTTTGTAAAATATTTTGTTCGTTTCTAGGGAAATGTAAGTTTACCAGGAATGATATGATTACCATTTATATGTATAGAATTTGAATTGAAGTGTGTATGTATTAAAACCAAGTAGATATGATATACGCACAATGCGTAGACAGCGTGTATTTCATCGACTGAAAAGATATAACTTTTAATTAAAGTTTATAGTCTTTACAAATACATTACGAAGGTTTTTTTAAATGTGCAAGAATATTTTCATGGGATGCTACAGGGAATTGTTGAATGCGTATTGCAAGTAATTAAGGCGTAACTGTTATAAAGTTACATAACGGAATGGTAAACTTGTATTAAGGAAACAGTATACGTTTTGATTAAAGTTTAGTTTTTAATTTGAGGTTACCAATGGAAACCTTCAAACGTACAAGTAAATATTCATATTGAAATAATATTATGAACTATTTAAAAATGTGCAAAACTAGTTACATGAGTTGTGTATGCATTTACTGAATTCTCAAACCGTTACAAAGTTATGTCCTATTGGAATAATTATCATATTGTATTCCTTATGGTCATGTTGATAAAACATATTTGTGCTAATAAACGTCAGAACAAATAAGTATTTTCCATGATGAGCTGACCTGATGAGCTGAACTATCCTTAACTGATTTATTCTTGTTATAATGCATACGATGCAATTACAGTAGTTGGGCTAAGACCCTACAAAAATTTACATGAATACCTGGATATCATTGAATGATACGGTAACAAGTGGCCATATTCTATTTACCACCACCCTACTTTAGCAAATGGTCAAGGAATAGCTTTACTCTCAGGTGGCATCTACAGGAATCAGGCATGATAAAAAAAGCGAAAGATTTTTTTGGCACCGCTCAATTTTCTTTAAAACGAAGTTTATTTTAATTTAATGAAACAGACGCATGTATAATTTTCTTAGTATTTTAATTAAATATTTTATTGGTTTTCTTCACATTGATATTATAATGTAAATGAATGATACATTGATGATTTTAATTGCAAATTGATGACTCGAAAAGAAATAATGCAGGATGAAAAATAACCAGCTCATGATGCCCATAAAATATTACGTTGCATGCTAGGTGTAAAAATCTTTTGTTGCGAGTTGCGACTTATATTGCAGTGAACCGCATAGCTCTTGACGTAAGCTTGCACTTCTTGCACTTTTGGTAAATGCGCTGTGCATATCACAAACATATTTGCATTCAGTATTCATTCCTGCACAAGCGCATAATATGGGCAAATTTGGCAAAATATTATGGTGAAATAAAAAGTGCTGAGTAGAGATTTTTTGATGAATTGTGTACAGCTTGCTCATTTGAGCACTTTAAAAATTCATGGATTGCAATTTAGTTTCCACGCAATAAAATAAAGGGTTAAAAATGGGTAGCTTTATAAACAAGCCTTGTGAAAATAGAATAATGGAAAAAAATGTCAATACACTTCTTTTATTATTTTATAAAAAATGCAGTGCCACGTAGCTATAAGTCAAAGGACAAAGGTACGTATGTAGCCATTGGCGTTATATTGCTTCTTTGTTTCCATTCTTCACACTTGTTGCGCAATGTTCACAAATTCAACCAAAATAACATATTATTATAGAGCATATTTACACTTCTAGCGATAGTGTCACAAAACTAATGAGAATGAATAGGAGTCGTATGGGTTACATAATTATTATGACTTTGACTGGCGTCATTTTTCTGGAATGCTGTAAAAAGTGTATTAATGGCCTTACATACATGTATATATTCATTTTACACTTCTTCCGTGTAGCCAGAGGCTTTAAAACGTATTGCCTTTAAGAGTCAATTCTCTTTGTTGTCTACACACAGATTTCACAGTTTCTATTCATACTGAGTACATACATGAGAGTACTTCCATTTCAGACCCAAATGCAGAATCCACAAAGTTACTTCTCTCCTTCTCAATTTTGCAATTCAGCGAAAAGGCATCCATAAAAACCAAAGCTGTTTTTAGCCAAACTTTTTATCACAGGTTCTCTGTGTGTTGAAATACTTGTGTACATACAAGTTTATGATAATATGTGTATGCATCATGTTTTCGTGCTCTCTGGCTTACATGAAACCTTTTTTCTCTGGTGTACGTGTGTGGTGAAAATGGGTTTAAACGACAAGACTTTTTTTCATTTCACTTTCAACCAGTCCATCATTCACCGTACACAAGAACTACGATACACATCATGTCATTCTTTTACATACATTTGGAATTGAAGGTGAATTGTAGTAAATTAATTAACAGTCAAACATTTTTGAGAAATTGGTGTATAAAAAAAGTGTCGAAATAAAGTTATCATCGTGATAGGTTATCTAAGAAAAAGCTGATCCAGTGAACACTAGTTCAAAAATACAAAGAAAAGGGAATGCAATTAAAGTGCAGATAAAATTGAAAGTGCAAAGGTGTTTGTGGTCAGTCATGTTAGTAGCACAAGCAACAATGAAACTTGTGGAGTTTGGGAAGTTTGTTTGGTGGTTGTGGGAGTGAGAGCTGAGGTTAGTTTACCAGGTAATAAGAGATGCCAGCTTAGTTGATTATTTTACTTGTTCAGGATTTATCAGCTTTATTTATTTTAGTAATTATTGACTTGTTCACAGGTTTCAACCCTTTCTTTGACGATATGTTTAAACGTGAAATGGATAATCAAGAAGGCATATCATGAGGAGGCCAAGGACAATGGTTTCTTCTGGGTAAGTTTTATCCAAGTTTAATGGGCTTATCTTGATTTGCTAACAGTTTAGTGAGTGGCATTCAAATTACTTTTCAATTTTCTCATTTCTAATTTAATTGCTTCAACAGGTTTAAGATGCTTCCTTGGTCTAATAGGCAACGTAATAGTGTCCGATTCAACACCAGTCCCGAAACTGGAGCAGTTTCCTGAAAAAATCAACCGTTTTAACTTAACTATTTGGGTGGGGCGCAGTGTGTATGTGCGTTTTTTCATTTTAAAAACAAATAAATTTGAGATGTTAGTAATTAGTAAACTTTTAAACTATATTTTAGTGGCTAGTACTGAGATTCTCCGCACAGTAGTGTATGCTCCACCCTATCATATACCAGTACACAATCATGGATAGGTAGATGAGTGAATAGTTAAATCACAGCCCAATTGTGAAAGTAAACACATATCAAAAGTACTCTTGCAATTGTGGCTAAATTACGATTGGGTGTCTCATCTCTCTGCCTTCAACATGATTACACAGGGAGACAGTTAAGTAGACAAATATTCATGAAACCATCGTCAAAGCATTAAATATATTCATGCTAATAAATATTTCTTTGAAAGTTTACATAATTTACATGTTGAGCAGAATTTTCCTTCACTAATTTATTTTTGTGATAAGACACGACTCGACTCGACTCACTTTTTTTCTGAGGCGCAGAATCTTAAAAAAACTTTTCATAAAAAATAAAACCAAGGTCATGGGGCCACCAAACAAATATGCAGATATTGCATGACAATGACAAGTATTTTTTTTAACTGCATTACATTTTAAAATGGGTCAACAGAACAATAATATATTTATCAAGCAAATAAATTATTCAGGAAATAAATAATTACTCATATAAATAATATCAATCAAAACTAGCCCCCTCACTCATTATAACAATTCACAATTCACATTTTTGATAGAATAAATTAACTACCTAATTTACATTCAAGAGAGAGCCTAAATTAAAAGGATAAATATTTTCCAAAGCTAATTAACCATATAAAATTTAATAGTGTAGTCAAAGTTCAAGGGTCGTATCTATTTAGATGCATCCTTCTCAGATTTTTCTT
>JAQFZG010003074.1:0-14524 GCA_034695465.1 Entomobrya nicoleti | reverse complement strand
AAATTTTTCCGAAGCTGTCCAACGATTGCTTTGAAGGTCGGAATATTCCATAAGTTGGACAGAGGAAGAGCACCGGAATGGATTAGATTTGTTTTACAACGTACTGTTTTGCTAGCAGTAAAGACTAAATCTATTTTTTAAGATATTTATAACCGAAAAGGGGATCTAGTATTTCATATTTTGTCAAAGCTGTTTACGAATAGTATACGATTTATTTTGCATAAGTACATTTTCGTTAAGATATTTCGAGATAAAAGTTGTATAGTTTAAGAATTACTATTTTTGAATTAATAATTATTAGTAAATTTAAGTATTCTAAAAGTATTCAATTTTGTAGTTAATAATGTCAGAGTTAAGTCATAACAAGTATAATTATTATGATGGTGTAAGTTCAGTGTATTAAATTAAGCATATTATAATCTAAATCTTAAATAAAGTTTTTGTTTTAAATATATTGTGTTGAGAGTCTACCTATGGAGTATATTTGTTTAATTAAACGTAAACTTTTTAAATAGATCAAAGTAAGTACTCCTGAAGCAAACAGCAAAATCAGAATAAGGCTGGTATTTAAATATAGGTTTTAACAGCTTCCTTCGCAACTCGATAAATCATTTGCCAACATTGTATTTTTTTTATCCGATTACAGATTCAATTTTGCATTTCAATTTGCCTCAAGGCATCAAGTTTCAGCGTCTAATTCGTAAATTTTAACAAGACGGTTCTTCCAAAGGAAACCAGGAAAACAGTTTCAAAACAATTACTCTGTTTTCGATCCTGGTTCCGTTATTTAAAACCGAGATTTGTATAATACCATACTATTTTTGAGTAATCAAGGTGACGTACGTCTCTTTTACATACATGTTAGTGTGAAATTTCAAACTAAAACTGATGTATATTTAACATTTTCTAAATACTATATAAACATGATAATACGTGTCATTACCTCAACTACCCAAACACACGCGTGTCATAAACATCGTCTCATGTACTTATGCATATGATCGCATACAAGTCCACTGTTTTCCAGGCCCACTAACTAGCTTGTTTTTCAGACACATCTTTACGACGAGAAATTTACTAGAACATAAATCTATATTCCAAAGTTGACTTATCCCAATATTAGATTAGTTATTGGTTTAATTCTAATATGTACATATGTCTCTCTAACAAGATTTGGTTTGATAACCTATATTTCACTTATGCATTGGAGTTATTCTTTATCAGCTTTAATTTTCTTGTTTTATTTTTAATTCATTATTTAGCTTAATTAATTAAATTATACTTGCCAAAATGGAATTAAATGATAATCTATGTGCAAATATACAAGGGTGAATAACCGTTTTTCAGATATAAATGCATCGTTTGCTGGCTCAAAACAAATCATACATTTGTGCCTTAAGTATTATTTCCACCCAACAAAATCAAATTCACAGCCGAGTCAATAGCAAACTGTAAGCAATTCAGAGGAGTAAGCTCGTCCACAAAATCAGTTGAACCAATCAAAATCCTTAGTGCTGAACAGGATCTGTAAAAGCGACGTTCCCATTTCTGGTCTCGAACAGGCATTTCAAAGGAATAATGTTTACTTTTCATTGATTTTACCAAGCCGTTTGAGTTCTGATATAACATCGCCATTTGACCGAAAATTATCAAAAGGCCCATTAGGCAGTCTACTGTTACAATGAACAAAGTTGCTAGCATTTTTAGATCCGAGCTATTGCTTCCAACTAGAGTGGACAAGGCTATGGCTTCAATAACAGTAAACGTAAAGATTACAGCAGTGATTGGTGAGCCCTTTTGAACTTCATTCAACAATTTGTTCAACAGCTGAATATGTCTGAATACCTTAGCCCTCTTGTAAATAACTTTGGTTGTTTGCATGTCCCTTGTAGAGTTCTGCAAATCTGCAAATCTTCACAAATAAATAGACAAATGTATTCACTTAACACTGTAATATAAATAGTACCCTTTAAAATAGTCCCAAATAAACTTACGTTTCAGTGCATTCAAGTAAAGTCATCGTACACAAGTTGAAAAGTACTCCACAGCTAAGAACTGAAGCTGCCACTAAGAAGTTCCGAAGCCAGTAGTTGTGAAGCAGTACACCCATTTTAATTGATATTGCAATATATTCGGTTATAGTCCAATCCTTAGTTTGGTTGCCCAGTCTCGGTATAAGCCAACATCCCGCCAAGGAAGGGTTCGAAGGATCATTGATATGGAATCCGAAGATTACTCCAATGGGAATTGCCACTTCTGAGAGAAATATTAACTTGGACATAACAATACCGAAAAGTTGTAGCCATGGTAAGTCAACAAGTTTTTTGGGATCCCTGGGGTACATTTTGTCAAATTGAATGAACCCATTAATGAGTTCAGCGATTTCAGCTGCTTTGGTGATACCAAAGTACAGATAAAAAAGGGATACAGCCATTAGCTCGGTTAGCATAGAAGCCAAAATCCCATTTTTGTTCCCTTCAACTGTGGGTTTGAAGAGCTCATACATTCCTTGAATCAATATGAGTGAGACTGTCAGCGCTGAAATATATGCTTTTATCGTCAAGGCTCTTCTAGGGCCCTCATCCGTAACTACACGTGCTAGTTTCTTAGAATAGGTTGGCGGTTTGTGACAAAACCATTCCAAAGGAATCGTATGAAACGGACCGGAAAGTTTTAAGTTGGTTCCGAAAAACTTTAAAATTAGTGCCATTTTAATGTGTTGTAATGAACATGTATACAGCTCAACAAAAACCTGAATGTGCAAATTATATCAAAATGTCACGTATATCCTAAAAATCAGTCACTAAAATATGTAACCAAAAACTCCAAAGCGGAAAAATAATTATAAAGTTGATTAATTAATTTGGAGCGGTCAGGGAGAGAATATGATAAAGATTAAAACGTAAGGATTGTGAGCTTTATATGTTTTTAATTATTCAACCAATGATGCCGCTTTGGACTATAAATAATTGAGAGCCATTGCTTGATTTTATTTTGAAGAACTCATTGGAATACGAATTGTTTTTGATAGCTTACATCACGCATTTTGCAGTCGTTAGCACTCAACACCAATCTGCCTATCTTAAAATGGTATGTGTGACCGCTTTTTGTAGAAGTAAAGCATAAATTATTGAATTTATTTAGATGAAGTTTTTAGAATTTCACATTATATCAGTCTTTAGCATATGTATGTATGTGTTTTCACTATATGGTAGCTGCTGGGACGAACAAATGGTTATATAATTGGTTAATAATTTCGAGCATTAAGTAAAATGATAGAATAGGACGAAATAAAAGTAGATAAGATATATGAGATTTAAATGTGTCAAATGTGTAGAATTTAAAAATTTATCATTGGTTTTGTTCGGTAATAAAGTTATATGGCGCAACTTGGCAGAACTTGTTCGATCCTGTGACGCTTGCTTCTATGAATTGTTAACAAAAATCCTTGAACTTAACAAGAGTTGCGGAACTAAGCGGACTTATAAGCGGAATCAACTTATAAATATTAGTTTCGAGTTTTTAATATTTCAGTATTATGGCCTGCTTTTTGCGGCTCAATTTCTGATGAAAAGAGATAATGAGATTTGTATGGAAAAGGATACACATAACTAGATCATTACATATTCAATACCCGGACAACCAGGGGCTTTTAATTTCTTCTTCAAATAAAGCTTTCAGTATGAATGCTATATGAAATTGAGTATACAGTTTTACTATGAGTGCGACTTAGATTTTATTCAGTTATGTCATGACAAGTTTGCTTCATAGGTTATGCTTTAATATGCGGGTAAAGTGCTGGTATTAATTTATACTCCAATTTATTTATGGTTATATACATTTACGTGATAAGTTTTCCGATGTTGGTATTATCTAGTTTTTACAATTAAAACGGTAAGTTATATAAGGAAACTACATATAAAGAGCAATTGGGCAATTCCACTAAGGATTATATAAATATGTATAAAAGGAATGTACATTTTGTCGTAGCAAAATCATTGATCAAAAAGCAGATTAGATTTGTCGCTCAATAACCGCTTAATTTGTTAACACCTAAATGAGGTAATGATCGTATAGAGGTAAAATCTTCAAACTATTAAATACTTTTGAAATACTCTTTTGCGTAATGATATAAGGTAAAATTCTAATTCCGTATCTAATAACTTTATAAATCTTTTTTTTTAAAATAAAACTACTTCTTTCCTAGTTAATTTTGGGCTCAGAATGCTTCTAAGATGTTATTTCAAAAGTAACAAATTAACAGTAAATGTCGCCGAAAGTTGAAGACAATTGAGTATCGTAAACTCGTCTACAAAGTTTACTGAGCTCATCATGATCTTAAGAGGCGAACAAGATCTATAAAATCTATGTTCCCATTTCTGATCAAAAGTGGATGTTCCCGTAGAATTCGGATTCCATTTCATCTTCCTTAATAATATACTAGAGCTTTGATACACCAGACCCATTTGACTCAGAATTATCACAATAACCATTAAACAGTCAACTGCCAGAAGTACCAAAGTTGCAATAAACTTGAGATCAGAATTAATACTCCCAACAAGTGTTGACAAAGCTAATGCTCCAACAACAGTAACTTCGCAGATAATAACAAGAATGGGAGGTCCCTTTTGAATTCCATTTAAAATCGCAGTTAACATCTGAATATGTCTAAACAGTTTAGCTCTTTGATGTATGAGTCCTCTTTTATTTCCATTTGAGATGCAGCATTGATCTGAAAATCTTTGAAAAATAAATTATTAGAAAAAAAATACATTAAATAAAAATCCTAATAAATCAACTTACATTTCAATACAGTTAAGTAATGTAATAGTACACAGATTATGAACCATTCCGCTAACAAAAACTGAACCGGCAACGAGGATATTCCATATCCAAAAGTTGTAAAACAGAACACCTAACTTAATTCCAAATGCAATATAATCAATAAAAAATCTCTGTTCTGATTCATTGGCGGCTTTTGGTATTAGCCAAAATCCGGCCAAAGATGGTTTCCATGGATCGGTCCAGTGAACTCCAAACACAGCTCCGATTGGAACCATAATTAGAGACAAAAATATTACTTTGGCCATAACCATGCCCAAAATCTGTTGTTTTGGTAGGTCAAATAGCTTTCTGGAAGTTTTTGGGTATATTTTATCAAACTGAATGAAGCCATTAACCAGCTCTGCAATTTCAGCTGCTTTTGTTTGACAGACGTGGAAATAATATGTGCTTGAAGTGAGTATTATTATTAGCATCCACGGCAAAAGTAAATTATGTTTTGGCCTAACGTTGTTTTCAAACAACTGTTGTATTCCTTGAATTAACATTATCAAAACAGTTGCCGTTGAAATATAGGACTTTCGTACTAAAGACTTTACGAAGTCTTTGTCTTCAACTACACGTAAAAGTTTATTGGAATATGTAGATGGGTTTGGGCGAAACCACTCCAGTGGAACGGAACGACAA
Source organism: Entomobrya nicoleti (assembly GCA_034695465.1). Lineage (NCBI taxonomy): Eukaryota > Metazoa > Arthropoda > Collembola > Entomobryomorpha > Entomobryidae > Entomobrya > Entomobrya nicoleti. The sequence goes on along the minus strand of JAQFZG010003074.1, from coordinate 9,055 downwards.
GGACCTGATATTTTGATATTAGTCCCATAAAACTTCAAAATTTCTGCCATGTTAACGGAGCAATAGCTAAGAGAAAACTGAACTCAAGTTAAAAATTAATCTAATAACAATTCAACAGAGGTATAATATATTTAATTTATTAGTGAATTTTCCATATAGTTTTTCTTTAACTGGTTTTGCTACTCAATCATCTAATATAATAATGTGGTATGAGGCTATGACAAAGTTTAGCTGGCATCATGAATGTAAGATAAAATCTATTTCCAAATTTTTCTGTTCCAGGCTTAACAATATGTCAACTTGTTACATTCAAAATGCACGATAGGCCTGTCCCGAAGAAATATAATTATGTTGTGTAAATATTATTAACTTTGTTTTTTCATGAAGTCCAATATTATTACAGCCTTAAGTTATAACCATGAACCACACACGCAGGAATATTAAATGACTTATTACGACCCACAGCTTGTTGAGCTAGTATCCAAAAGAAAGGTATACATTGGCAGTTCCCGTAATTATACAAAACGTTGAGTCACTTGTGTCAGGGAATCAAGTAACATCATTAACCAATTTACACACACGTGTATGAACTCATGTACTAGATAAAATCATTTAACTGATTTAATCAATGACAATCAGTGAATACATGGAAATGGTAGGACAATACACAACCTAAAATAAAACACAATATTCAACATTTGCGGTTACAAACCATTTTAGTTCATTATTTATATAATCTATTATCATTTAATACAACAAGTTTGTAACGAGTCTACTATATCACCAATTTAATCGTTAAAACCATTTATAAAAGACCAATTTAATACTCAGGCTTAGATAGGTTTATTTTGGAATAAATGTAAGTAATATGATGTTTTTTCTTGTTGAAATACCAATAAAATTACTTCAATTATTACATAGAATAAAATATGACGTTAATACGGTATGATGCTCTATGTTCAAAGTATTATACATAAAGTTGCAAGAAATATAACTAATAATCTGGATTTGATATCATAAGGTGATGGTGGGTGTGGTAGCCTGATTAGGGCTTGTCGGATTGGTTCTGTTTATATAAGTTAAGTCAATGTTTAAAAACACACTACAGCTTTGAACATAGTGAATATTTTCCTGCACAAAATAATTATTATAATTTTGTTGTTCAACGTTCTACGCGATTAAACGTTTTCTGCTGCTTATGTTTCATCTAAAATGTTATGTCATAATAATGAAAGTTTTACTTAAACACGCTGTTGGTAATTTGATTTCTGTAAATATTTGTAATATGTTGTCTAGTTATCTGATTATAGTTCACCGTTTTTCATACAATACTTATGAACCTAAAATTGTGAGCTGTGATCAGATAACATATACACTTTTTGTTGCTAAATATTGCTGGCGTTGCATTACTCAATAAGGGTACGTTGTTCAAGATATTGTGGACAAATCTAGACTTGAAAACGAAATATAATGAATTAGATTTAAAAGATTCACATGTCCCAACATAAGCTCATGTTGGGATATTTATATTTTAAACATTTGCTTAAAACTCAATAATTAAATCTTTTATTTTTTGTTTGATTTTACATAAAATGTTTATTTATGCTTTATGCTTGGCTTCTTACCTCGAAAACAATAAATTTTGCGTCTGTAATTATTCTACACAAACGCTACGTGGCCGGTGTTTTAACCTTTTTCTGTCTTCAGAGAATTCATATTTGACCGAATTTTACTAAATATGTTCTATGTTCAATGTCTTTGAGAGTCATCTTCATAAGAGCCTAAAAGTAAAACATTATTCGTAAACTTGACTTAATCTTTTACAAAATGGCTACAGAAAACTCGCACCGCTGTATAGATCACCGTCGAGATATTCGTATAGATGTTGGTTACGCCAATTTTTATGAGCGAACCACAGCTTTGAATATTTTGAATTTTCTCACTACCCGAACAAGTAATACTACTTCGTTGTTTGAAATTGTCAGTGAAATAGATAAAGACGATAAAGTTAATATTTATGTATGAGATGTGTTTAATTAGATGTTATTGAAATAATAGATACTTCTATTTATTAAATTTTAGCACGCTATTTTAAAATCTGTTTTTTCTTTAGAACTTGGATACTGAAGTTAATCAGATTAAAGCTTAAAGCTTTGCTAATTGCGGTTTTGTAAATAGTAAACTAAGGTAATAAAGTCATATGTCACAATTAGTTTACTTCAATACAAATACTAATTGGTTTTCTTATGTGGGTTGATTTACAAGGAAATTCGTAGAAAAATAAATGTTTATTTGTATAAAGGCTTAAAATTAAGAAACAAATTAATTCTTTTCTTCATTTCATTTGATTACTTAACTGAGTAAAAATTGTGAAAAACATGTTTCTTCACAGTCTTAATTTAGCACGTGGAAAACTTATTTCAAAACCTAACATAATAAAACACCTCAGCATTAATTGATATTTTTTGGGCTAAAGATAATAACGTAGACACGACAACAGACATCTAATCATTTAATTAATATCAGTCTTTGCTGTCAATATGTTTGTTGCCCAAAAATTCAAAACAAGGTTAGGGCATGACCCATTTTTTTCTCTAAAACTTCAAGTATCACCTTTAGTACAGTACGGTAAGAGTAAGAAGGAACACTAAGAGCATTAGAATTCGGCCAGAATTTAAGCAAAATGGCTCAGGCACCTTCTCAACGCTACTTGAAAGGAAATTCCCCAAAGAATAAATTACCAGGTAACCTCCGTTTGCAAATCAATTTCATAAACAAAATCCCCGGAAAATTTGACATATTTTTACCCAGTGAAAATCCTGATCAAATTTTGGAGGTAAACATTCCAAACTATCCAAATATACTAAAACGACTTAAAATTGCTCAATGTGTACATTCGCTGATTCGCTTACTACAAATCGGCTTTCTTGTTAATGAATGGAAAAGTCATAAAGGCGACCTTAGCGGCGACACCGTAATTTGTCAATGTGTTGTCCTGCTAATATTCCCGATGTTCAATTCCACATTTTCTTTACTACAAAGCCAATATACTAATTTTATAAATATTATTAATACAATATTTAGAATTCCGGTAGTGAAATCTTCACATCTAATACAATTTATGTATTTTAATGTTCCTATTTTTGGAATGCTTATACCATTGTTTTATGGACTTCTCTTTATTTTTAATGGAAGAGATCCAATAGTGTGCTATATTTTACAAGTGCAAAATAATAGATATTCAATCCCAATAATTGGTTTGAGAATTACTCTTACCGCTTTTGAAATATGGGATTTAATGCTCACTTGCAATTTCGGAGTTTTACTTTGGTATCAAGGCATGTTTTGCTGTTACATTGCTTTATACGAAATAACAAAAGAGCTATACGTTTCAGCAACCAAAACTACAAAGGGGAACTTTAGTCTTGTCTTAAATAAAATAAAATTTCTACATTTAAAATATCGCTGTGTACAACTTCATACTTTGAGAATTAATACTTGCTTTCAAGAAAAATATGCTCTTCACCTAAAGCCAATAATTATGTGTACGTGTATTAGTTTAGGTACTGTACTAATCAATCCAAATATAAGAAGCACGACATCAGTGGCTGGTTTGATAATAAGTATGTATTCAGTTGTAAATGTGTACATTTTCTTGGCTATAGGTTACTTGCTTCCTGGAAAGGTAAATGATGTTAGTAGACAATTTTTAGTGGTTATGAACTCCATGCTTGAGAAAGTACACAATAGGCATACAAAACAAGAGTGCAAAACCATGATCAGATCTTGTCGAAATGTTCGTATTTATATTGGTTATGCCAACTATTATGAAAGAATGACAGCTTTAAACATTTTGAATTTTCTCATTGACCAAACAATTAATATTAATTTATTGTTTTAACTAACTACTACTAAATAATTTGCTTGATCTATGGTTCATTAGAAATATTAAATATTTCAGAGAGTAGTTGTTTGGTTTAAGCGAGCTACACACTATTTGTTTCTTTGAGTTTTGTGTAGTGTTCTGTGTGAATTGATTTGATTAAGTTTTGGGAATTTGCTGAAAAGATAAATATGATAAATCTTCTCTGATTGATTTTTATAAATAAACTATGGTATTGATTTAAACTTTAAAACCAACCTTTTGCTCAAAGGAATTTATAACTAAGTTATTAATTATCGCAAATCCATCTACAAATCCGTATCGCAAAAATATTTGTGTAAGTGCTTAAACAACGTACAAAAGTGGTACGAAATCTTTCGTCAATAGATTGGCCTGCTAGAAAGCTTGTTTTAAACTTTTAAAATTAACTACATCATATAATATTGCAGGGTGTGTAAATTTGATTGCATCACCAGACATAATTGTACAATAAAATAGTAAAATTGTTCTACTAATCACAGTTCTCACATAAAACGTTTGTTAATGCTCCTAATGTTCGTGCCAATGCATATCTACTAAAGTTGTGTTCACGTGCGTTACTTCCTTTAAAAAAAGTTTTCTAGAAACTACTTCAAAAAATACAAACAAGGTTTACAATGTATGTTATTTTGTTTTTAAAGTCCATTTGTATTTCGTAGATTGAAACTAACAAATTTGATTGATGTTTATTGAAATTATTGTCCTTTAGCTATTGACAAAGTTATTAAAAACATTATTGCGTAATTTTAATTAAAATTTTCTATATTTGTTTTAGTAATACTTCTAAGATATCATTTGTTCTGTACCTCTTTTATTTATCTTTTTGACACTCCTTTTCCAAGCACTTGTACTTTAAATCGTAAATTATATCTTAAATTCCGGCGAATATTGATAAAATTTAAATTATATGGATTAACTACACAAAAACAGTCTTATAACGTATATTCAATTAAACTTGCAAAATCATTTCTAAAACTATCAGAAACTAAAAACACTTGAACATTTTATATCAAAAGTATAGAGCTCAGAGGAGATTGAAGTAAACGTTGAAAAGAGAAAGAGCTGTAAACATGTGATTAATTGGAGCAGTTCCTAAATAATAGGAAATAATTGGATTGAAAAACAAATGTTTTATTTGCAAAGTTGTTTTTATTAAAGGCTTCCTACAAACAATTAAATTGTAATCTAAAATATCATCAAGTCAATTTTTGTTTTCAACAGAGTATTTGTTAGATCATTACTTTTGAAATAGTTGATTATACTTTTGGAAAATGAGTTTCAATTCGTCTATTGTTTTAACAAACAGACAATTATGAAGCCTAAATGAAATTTTTGGTATAGTTTAGTCTATTTACTTTTTAATCATTCCTCAGTACTATTATTGTGTTAGGCTGACGCAAAATGGTATTACGTTTTTAATCCAATTTAAATCTATTTAGTCTTAAATAATTTCCTTAATTGGTAAAGGTATTGTATGTTTGAAAATTGTCTTACAAATTGAACATTTAAATACATTTAAAAGCCTTAAAACATTGATTATATTTAGATTGCAATTATCTTTTTTGTTATGAAACCAATTTCAGTTTCGCTAGACAGTTCATATTGAACATTGTGTAGTGTTCAGTACGAACACGTGTATCTTTTACACACAAGATAATGCATCATTTACGCTAAGTACTTTTAAATATTCATAAACCTCTTTGAAACTCTTATATATATGGGCCAAGAAGTTTTTACTTAGGAACGTATAAAATAAAGAAAAACACAAATAAGATGTTCTTAACAAACAAAATTTGTAGCTAAACAACATAGAATGAAGTCCCTTGTATGTATAGTTGCAAACATTCAATATTAATCTGAGCTACTATTAATCCTACCGCCAGACATGGCTACACCATTAGCAATAAAATATACAAATATAAATAAAAACATTGACGCCATATTTCTGGGTACTAATAACACTCGATTATCCTGGCAATCAGATACTCAATCATGGAAACAGGAAGTAAATCAACAAAGACTGTTATCATATTATTTTATCATTTATGGACTTTTTGGCAGTGCGTTTGTTGTACCGGGGTGCACTTTAGTACCCTTAAACTACATATTTTCGTTAAAGATTTTGTCCGCCATGAATGTTATTACTTTATGTGTCTTAAGTTTTTTCGGGAGCTTTTTGTTCTTTTTTGATTTGACAAGTTTGTGGTTTGGAGAGGAAGTTACGGCAATAGTTAACTATTTGACTGCAAAGCATAACAAGACTGTAAAAAACCGTTTATCATATGATATTACTAATGCATCGTTTTTAAAAGGTGAGTTTATTTCTCGATTACATAATATGGCATATGTATCGCATTTGTGCAAAAAATCTAAACTTTTCGTCTCATATTTTTCAGAGATTTCTACAATATTTAAACAAAAACTAAGAAACAACACTGACTATTTTGGACTGCTTTTAGTATTTTTATACAATGGAGTGTATTCAGTAACAATTTGTCTACCAATAGTAATTTCTGTGACAAACAATGACCCGATTTCAATTCTCGTTAAAACTTCTATTGGTCTACCAAGCAGCCTAGTTGGAATATACTTTTTTCTGATTCTAAAATGCTCAATACTAATTCCATTAGGATTTATGGGAACGACTATTGTTCGAAGATTTATTCCTTTAGTAATCTCACTCGGATATCTTCTATTAAGACAAGAAAATATAATATCTCGACTACAACTACCAGCTTACAGGATAAACGCAAATCTTTTTATTTTCTATAACGAGCAGTCTGTTTGTTTTAATCTTATATACTATTTTGGTCACTTTTATACAGGCCTTTTCTTGTCGTTCATAGCTTTTGCATTGATATGTTTTTCGAACTTGAGTATAATTGGATGGAATATTATGCCTTTATTCTATTCTTTTATTGTACTGTTTCTGTTCATCTTTTTCCTATGTTTCTTGAAAGTTACTTTTTATTTCACATGTACTTATTATAAGTTAAGTGGCAACATACTCAAATTATGGAATCGAAATTTGGCTTTAGTTACTAACACGAGGTTTAAAGTAAAGGAGTTTAGAAAAGTGTTAAAATCTTTGAGACATCACAAGATGCGTTTTGGAACTACAGGTAGTATTAGTCCAAAGTTTGAGCTGGGCTATTATAATTTTGTACAGTGTCGTGTTATGGAGTGTCTTATTTTTCTCAAACAAATAATATAAATGACGATGTCGATATAAACTGTGATAAGGATAATGATGTTGATCAAAAGCGATGTCTTAAATTCTTTACTGCACTAGCAACACGAAATACGTTTGTGGAATGGACGCGGACAAGTTGGTTTATCTAAAGATATTAGATTATAATTGGGAAAGATGAAGATAATTCTATTGGTGTTTTTTTTAAATAAAATAACTTGTTTATATCCTTTCATACATATGTTATGTTGTTGTGATTGGAAGTAACTAGGTTGTTTCTGTTAGGTTAGGTTGGAGAAATATAATACCCTATTATACTTTCAAACAATAAATGGATATTGTTTTGAATGCTTGTATTGTTTTTCTTAATTGTAAACACAATGAAGCAATAAAATGTGTGTGTTTTGAGAATTGCAATTTTAAATAGACACAACTCCAACATTTGTGTTTTTTAAAAGGTATAAATACGCTCAATGCAATTGTCAATTGTATAGACCTGTCATGAACTTGAAAGGCAGCACGATTTCTGCGACAAATTAGAACTTAAAGATAAAAATATATATGGTGTCACCCTAGCAGTAAAATCCTGCTATTCTAAGTGAGAAATTTTGATTCTTTTAAAAATTTAAATTTGTTTCGCTTCTTATGGAAAAGTTTTGACAGTTATGTCGAATGCATATCAAGATTCAGTTTGACGGAAACATACAAAGTTACAAATGTTTCCAAATGATAATGGTCCTCTGTACTTCAATTGACAAAACTGCCAAAGTAAGTTTGTTGAAACTAAATTCGCTTGAACTGTGTCAATCTTGTATTTATTAATAATTGGTGATAATAAATACGAAAACATTTAATATAGAGTAGGAAGAAAAAGACTTTTAAAAATAAATATTGAACTATGCTGTGTTCAAATATATAACTAATGTAGCTATACTTTGAGATAATGGTTGTAATACAAAAAAGCTATAGAGCTAACATGTTTGGAGAATTGATGACTAAAACTGTTTTAATGCCTTTGCCATCAATACGTAGGTGTAATTGATAAATGAGCACTTAATGAGTGTTATTGTTTTCTTTAGTTGACACAATATATTACATTTTAGTTTTATTTAACGCAAATCTAAAATGAATACTAGTAAATGGCCAATTAGCATATATTTGGGTCCAGTTCAAAGCAAACGTTGTGTATTGAAAAATACCATATTATCTTAAAACACGCGCTTGATAAGTTACGAAAATAATTTAAATCTCATAGATGTTAATCTATAGGCCCATGTCTTTTTATCTAGTTTGATGGCAAATCCAAATATACATACGTATGCATATTTATCAATGCCATAATTCCATTTACAGAAATCCTCAGGGTTTGTATGTTAATTTCCTGCTTTATTAAAACTTTTACCGATAGTTTGATGTGTCAAAGTTCCACGCTTTTATGGAAAACCACTTTTTGGCTTCGGTTCTAACCTCAAAAAAAGTGTAACATTATTAACATACTAAGAAATGGTCTCATTTTAATTGGACGAATTCATTTAAATTTAAATATATATTTTTATGTTGGTGATTACATGCCATGTCGATTACAACATGACATTTCGAACAAAACCGTGAAAGTGTCATATATTTTATTTACGACATGCAAACTATAAGCCAAAACTGCTTGATGTCAACAATTTAATATTTTGGCTTATCATTCGTCACAATATTCTCATTTTCATAAATCCTTGCATCATGATTTTGACTACAATGAACATTTGACCAGGTTTTATTTATTATTTACCATAGTTATTTCAACACATAAATTACATTAACTACTTCTACAAATAATTTATTAATTCATTCCAAGTGTAGATTTTTCTACTAGTTTTTTTTACACATTTTTGCATCAACTTTGAAGTAATTACATACACAACTTATACGACACAATTTGATTTAATTTTAGC